>ML403448.1:69729-82084 GCA_005239525.1 Nicotiana knightiana
TTCTGGGTCGTGACATATAGTATTTGTGAAATTTTAGAATTTTCTCATGTACTTGTGATACCGGGTTCTGGGATGTCTTGGGTTATATTTTCTAGAATAGAATATTTAAACCATTGTATTTACTTAACGGATTTTATTTAGTTATTATGTAATAAAGTGAAACGTATTGATTTTCATAAATGGTAAAACAAGAAATTTAACTTAACTAATTAATGATTGGATTGCCTGACAATGATGTCTGGCGCCATCACGACCTTATGGATTTTGGGTCGTGACAGTAGACTAAGCTAACCCCTTCGCGTTCATGTCCACCACCACGCGTTCACGAAGGCAAAAATCCAGCAGCCTCCAACTTTCCTCTTCGCGGAGGCGGGACTCCCTTCGCGTTTGTGAAGAAGGAAACCAGACACAGCAAACCAGCAACAACTTTTCACCCAAAATCGATCTGAAACCACCTCGAAACACACCCGAATCCAAACAACATCGAAACCACGAATCGCACCCAAATCCAAACTTTATGAACTTTGAAATTTAAAACGTCCACATCCGATGCCGAAACCTATCAAATCACGTCTGATTGACCCCAAATTTTGCACAAAAGTCATATTCAACATTACGGACCTGCTCCAACTTCCAGAACCGCATTCCGACCCCAATATCAAAATTCCCACTTCCGGTCGGATTTCTCTAAAAATAAACCTTCAAATTTCTATCTTTAACCAAATGACTTCAAAATGACCTACGGACATCCAAATTCACTTCCGATCGCGCTCCCAAGTCCAGAATCACCATACGAAGCTATTCCCAGGCTCAGAATCCCAAACGGACATCAATATCACTGAAATGCGCTTGAAGCCAAACTTAGGAAATTTCTTCAAAATTGTTGACTTCCACAATATATACCGAAACGCTCCCGGGTTATCCAAAGCCCGATCCGGACATACGCCCAAGTCCGAAATCATTATACGAACCTGCAGGAACCTTCAAATCCTGATTTGGAGGTCGTTTACTCAAAATTCTAATCTTAGTCAATTTCTCCAACTTAAGGTTTCTGAAATAAGATTTTTCTTTCCAATTTGATTCTGAACTTCCCAAAATTCAACTCCGACCATGCCCACGAGTCATAACACCTGCAATGGAGATGATCGTAACTTCAAACTGCTGAACGAGTGCTAGATCTTAAAAATACCGATTGGGTCGTTACATTCTCCCCCTCTTAAACAGACGTTCCTCCTCGAACGTGCTAAGAACTTCTCTGGAGTTATCTGAAATCACTGTTTAACACCTAGAGCACCTGCCCGTGCCACTACAACCTAGTTGAGCACCTTAGCTTGATCAAATATGAAGATATCCTCCTTTATCCATACAATCATCTTAGAACCCAATTCCAATACTTGAAATTCTCGGTTAGGCATAGTTCCAATATATAAACACCGTATCAACTACCACACGATATACCAGAACATGACTGCATACCTCTTCTGAATCAGCACCATCCACCGCATAACTCATTATCTGACCACAATGACACTCTCTGAACCTTAATAGCCAAAATTTCACGAATCTGATGCTCCCAATGCACCTTATGATATATATATATATATACACATCCTGCTATAATGCTGGCGATACCACCACAACGGAGGAGATGCGTAGAAATTTCTAACCAATTGTAGAGTTAACCAAACATTGAATCCTTCCTCTTGATTAAGACCATCATCTCATTACAAACCAATAAGGGTAACTGTCCTTCAATGTATTTCACTTAATCTTATCGCACTTGATCCCTGATCCAATAATCTCGTCTCGCCCAGTATGAACTACTCAGACAACAAATCACCCCAAACATGACCAACAGTCTCAAACATGATACATAAATAAATGACTCAGGGAAAGACTACTCAACTCATACAACTTATTATGAAATCTTCTCTGAAAATAGAAAGTAAAACACAAGAAAAAAATAAATATAGGAACCTTACTCATCATCACATTGTTGCGGCGTGCAGCCCGATCCAAATAACATACCTGTGGCGGCGTGCCACCCGATCCCATCATAATATTTACATAAGGAATTATACACAGAGCTGAATTGCTCACTATTACAATTTACTGAATATCGGTCACAAGCACGCTAAGTGCATAATACCATCCTAGGGAGACTGAAAAAGCCATATGCTACAAAACTTAAGCACAACTGAGGTGCGATATATATACCCTGAATCTCAAGAGCTCTCCTGATCGCATAACATCATCACTACACGGAGACTCAACACATATGGATCTATCAAGCCGTTTCACAACTCACACGGCACAATCACCACATTACATGAATTGGACGAAGACGGAACAACATCTGATATTCCAACACCTCTCTTTGAGGAGCGCTATACTAAAATGAACACATCTAACTCACATGAAGCCCATAATCTTGTTTTAATCCATTCACACACTTCAAGTCGATTCTGCTTGCACTAAACTAGGCTAATAACTTGACCTGGGTCCATAATAACCCACTTCCCCTCATATTACACAAGAACAACCATCATAGCTGGGCAAACACCCCAGAATCCACAACCAACTGAACCGAATGCCTTCCTGGCATAATCCTAAAATAAGCAATATAGCACTTCCTTATACTTGGTCTAAATCTTCAACAATCAGGTGACTACATGTCACACTTATACAATCTTCTCATGGTTACGCTCCCACGACCTTCCACACCAGGTAACAAGTCTGCACATCCATAACACCGACCACACTAATATTGCAAACACATCAAAGACCCATGACCAGGATACAAAGTCTTTCTCATCAAACGCTGATCTCAGGTGACACTGAAGACAATACCAACTTACTCTAACATTCAAGTCCCTTTTTCTTGCTCATTCGAGCTCATCACATCCTTTCCAACATCGAACCGAAATCTTGATCCTTACTTCCAATTACATACTACTTACTGCACCTAACATGCCAATATGAGATTGCGCAAGAATTCCATTATAACTCCTGAGCCACTAATAGGGGAAACACCTCATTATATAGAAACCTCTTACTTACCTCAATTCAAGAGAACAATAATAACACTCAAGTGAATTCTCACAATCACCCAACATGCAAATCCTTAAGTAGTGGTCTGTACCACCATAAACCTTGCAGGATCCGCCTACACCTGACAAGCCATAGCACGCGAATGCTCCCACATGAAATCTATTACGACGGCCGACAAGCCTTGCACATACCGGCCCAAACCACATGCATAATTTAATTACACTGACGAAACTAATCACTGTCGTGAATGTGCCATTTCAACCATGGCTAATTAATATATCTTCTTTTAATTATCCTTAACTGCCTCAGAAATAATAGTAACCCTATTCAAATCCTAGCAAACTCAGTCCTCACTCATCCCGAGTGGCCTTGATTCACAAGACCATGCCACCTCAATCCTACAAACTGTCTCATACCCTCCTTGTGTGCATTCACATCTCCGATCGATATACCCATCCTGATAATCTTTCTACAAATCCGGAGTTTATTTCTCTCTCTCCTCCAATATTATACTGCACGCTGAAAATAACATAGAACACTCCAACCATTTTCTCTCTCTCTGAAATTACGCTGCAAAACTCAATTCTTAATCATACTGCTGCCTGAAATCCTTAAATGCCGCATTCTTAACTTTTGAATAGTCACCCACTCTGACTGGCCCCGAATAAAATCAACTCCAAGGCTCTTCTAGCAAATGAACACCCTTTCCAATGAAGAACGTGACTGAATCACTACCCTACAGCTCGCCCATGCCTTAAGAATAAATTCTAAATCTCCCAAAACCTAACCCTGGTCCAATCGGACCAACTTGTGCACATATTTATCAAATCCCATGCACAATTACCATTCTAATCCTTTCCCTTAGCTGTACTAACTTGCCAATATGCCGAAAATATTCAACCTTATATGAAGACCATCCTACAACCCAACTGTAGGTGCTGGAACTCCCCCACTTAGCCCGAAGCTACTCCTTGCACCACTCTAGACCCTGCTGAGATCCTTTCCCCTTTGTTAACATGATGTTGCTCAACCAATCCGTCCAATCCTTCCAAAAATCCCTTGTCAGCATTCCCTAAATACTCAAATTCTCTAGCACCATTCACACATTCTGCCTCCTACCAAATAGCAACCAGAATCCCTCGCAGAAACATGCCAACCACATAACCGCTAACTTACTCCCAAAAGGTAACCCACCTATGGAAATCACCAACTGACACCTTCCAACGACGCCGTACTGCACACCCTATATAACGTCAATATCCCATCCTAGCCTACTCTCATTCACCAACTTTACCAGTCTGTCTTCTCCTCATGGACATCTACTAAATGCGCTACAACATCTTCAAATTCACCGCCACATTACGTCCTTATTCATTCCTAACAACTCCTCCCTGTCATATCCAACCTTCCGCCGTAATAACCCACATTTCAACTTAAGCTCGAGGACCCAATCACTATCCACTAAAACTCTCAAACTTTCCCTCAAGGTAGGCAACTGTCTTACAACTAAACTCCTGTGGTACGCTGCCACTCTCCCACTTTTTAAACTCATTCCTTTAAGCAACTACCTGACTTCCGTTCCTTACACCTAGCCTTTTAGAAAGGGAACCACCACCGAGAACTTTTCACATACCTACCTTCATCGTATGCTTCCCAATTCAATATCATTCTCTATAGCTCTTAAACCAGCATATCACCACGACTTCAAACTCTCCGAAGATCATCTTTCTCGAGTTGCCTTCATTAGAAATAACTATTCAATTCTCAACCACCACATACCACGATCTCTGACAACCGCTTCTTCAATGCTACTTCACAACACTCAGACTCAATACAACCGAAGAACTATAACACCGGCGAGCTTAACACATTCTATTCGATCAAAATAGCGATACCACATCACAAATGAAAACTCCACCTCGCTTGATAATACCAAGTCTTATTACTTTATCCCCCATACTTGAACATTCATAGTCCAATTGCCATTCCTCCGCTGGAACTAAAATACTGAAATCTTAAAATTATGCTCTAAAAAGACCTCCCTTCAAGTCATTCATCACCCCAACCTACGGGCAAGCATTCTACCGTCATATCAACACCGCGCGATAATCGACCGTAAGCACCTTAACAACCTGAGTATAACCTCAAAGTTGCTCAAAATCACAGCTACTGGCTGAAACAACATAATATTCTTCTGCAGGGCAACAACATCATCCCCAACCCACTACGCATGAAAAATATCTCGCACCACACCCAAAGCAGTATTTCAATTCCTCAAATTCCTGATTCATAGCAAGTGCTTCGTGACATATAAGATTGAGTAGGAAGAAAGGTAGGCATAAGCCTCGGAAGAATAAAATCACACGATGAGGAATCAAGAAGGGAAGTACCCCTAACATCCCTGTAGCCTCTTGAAGATAAGTATAGACGTCTCCGTACCGATCCACAAGACTCTACTAGACTTGCTCATGGCTCGTGAAACCTAAGGGAACCAAGTGCTCTGATACCATGTTGTCACGACCCAAAATCCATAAGGTCGTGATGGCGCCGGACACCACTATCAGGCAAGCCAATCATTAAATGGTTAAGTTAAATTTCTTGTTTTAGCATTTTTGAAATCATTAGCTTTCACTTTATTACATGATAACTGAAATAAATCCGCTAAGTAAATACGGCAGTTTAATTCCATTTTTATAAAATACATCCCAAACACATCCCAGAACCCGGTGTCACAAATGGTTGAGCAAATTCTATGAATTTTACAATTTCTACAAAGCTAATTCGAAATACAATTGGACAAAGAAATTTAAAATAAAATGAGTACAATACGAGGGAGACTCTGTCAGCTGCGGATCGCCTCCGGATGATGCAGCTCGCCTAAGTCTCCAAACTAGCCAAATCGCTATGAAAGTACCTGTGCAATAAAAATGCACAACAAATGTAGCATGAGTACGAAAACAACGTGTACTCAGTAAGTATCCCGCCTAACCCCAGAGAGGTAGTGATGAGAGGTCGAATTAGAAACTTGCTAGAGGTCAATTTAGTATAATCAAGTGATACACTAAGCATGAATGTCATAGGCAATTCATTAAAATCAGGAATAAATAATGTCAACTCCTTCCACATTTAACACTTTAAATCTTTGTCATTTCAGTTGACAATTTAAAACTCTCTTAGACCAATAATCAATAATAATTACAGGAAACATGCAGCAATCATCATGCGCAAGAAAATACTGAGGGTCAAATGGCACGGACCAACAATATTACACTGTGCACTGCCGAGGGTCGAACGGCTCGAACCATAGATGCATCTATTTTTCGCCGTTCGCGAATCGGTCATGCGAAGTGGTCAACCTAATAATAATAAGGCTAACCTGCTCGCGAATCATCCTTGCGACTCAGGTGCTCATATGTACATGTATTCACATAATAAATCCGCATTTTTATCAAGAAAGCAGTTACTCAGGAAACTGGTAAAATTCTTCTTAAAGGAACACAAAAAATAGCATTTAAATCTTTGTTTTGAAACTCATTTTCCAAGTTTAATAATATTCAATAATATAACCTTATCAGGAATACAATTATCCACAGAGGAATCAATTCTCTTTCTTGATGATTAAGAAAATGAACTCTATTCTTCTTAGGTATTCAATTACTATTTTGATCATATTAGCGGTCTAATATTACTAGGAAGATCACAAGTACAACAAGTAAGGCATACTAGTGGGTCCTAGACTACCTGGACATAAGCATTATAGCAGCTACGCACGGACTCCCGTCACCTCGTGCGTACACAGCCCCCGCAAATAATGACATGTACTCATTTAGTTAACCTATGGGGACAATTCCCCCTCACAAAGTTAGAAAGGAGACTTACCTCGCTCCGAAATTCCATAACCGACTTCCAAGCCCTTCTGACGACTCCAATGGATACACAACGCCCCAAAACTAACAAATAACAGGCAAAGCAATGAAATACACTCTAAAACTCGTAGAAAATTCAAATTATATAATTTCCCAACTCCGCTCAGTGAATTGACCAAAATGCCCTTAAGCCCACATGCCCGGATTCCGAAATTTCTCGAACATAAATCCTACCCATAGCTTTACTAGCTCAAATATGCAATTTACTTTTAATGTTCATGCTCAAATTCGTGGCTAGAATCCAATTTACCAAATTTCTAGGTTTTCTTCAAAATTCCATATTTTCCACAAATTCTCATGTCTAATTCCATGTATAAACCTTGTATTTAACTTAAAAACATGAATAAATTACTTACCTAGTGATGCTTGATGGAAATCCCCTTTTGAAGCTCCTCAAAGTCGTCCAAACCAAAGAAAAAATAGAAGGAAATGAGCTAAGACCCATCTTAAAATACCTCACTGCCTAGAAACGACCTTCATCGCGAACGTGTCTGTTCCCCCGCGTCCGCGAAGCCTAGAAAATCAGGCCCACAATTTTACTCTTCGCGTTCGCATACATCCGAACGCGTTCGCAAACCTCCGAACGCGTTCGCAAATATTTCACGAGCCAACACTCTGCGTTCGCGGTCCCCTCCCCGCGTTCGCACAAGCAAAACGACCCTTGGCCCAGATCCCAGGTTCCTTCTACGTGTTCCCACTCCAAGCCCCGCGTTCGCGTAGTAGACTACGCCAACCCCTTCGCGTTCGCGTCCGCCACCACACATTCACGAAGGCAAAAATCTAACAGCCTCCAACTTTCCTCTTCGCGGACGCAGGACTCCCTTCGCGTTCGCGAAGAAGGAAACTAGACACAGCAAAGCAGCATCAGCTTTTCACCCAAATTCGATCCGAAAACACCCCGAAACACACCCGAGGCCCCTGTGACCCCGTCTAATCACACCAACCAGTCCTAATACCTCATTCAAACTTAGTCGAGCCTTGAAATCACATCAAACAACATCGAAACAACGAATCACACCCAATTCCAAACTTTATGAACTTTGAAATTTAAAACTTCCACATCCGATTCCGAAACCTATCAAATCACGTCCGATTGACCCCAAATTTTGCACACAAGTCATATTCGACATTACGGAATTGCTCCAATGTCAGGACCCCAAATCCCAACCGGCCGTGATGGAGCCTATCGTGGAAATAGGCTAGCCAATATATCACATGTTCACAATTTCTTTTAAAACATCCCATTTCCGAGATCTGAGCATTTCATAAATATACAGAACTACTGAATAATAAAGGTCATCATAATACAATACTGCAATCCCCAAAACCCAGAGCCAACGTGTCATGAGAATCTAGTGAAATAATCCAAAATAAACTATTATAGTGCAAAACTCTGAATCAAAGCTAAATACACGGGAAGGGAAAACAGAGATGTTGCGGACGCTGGACAGCTACCTCCATATTCCGCAATCTGGCTCCGTTGTGGACAATAAAGGCTAATGCTCGAGGTCTGCTCCTGAATCTGCACACAGAGGTGCAGGGAGTAATGTGAGTACATAAACTCAGTAGTAATAAAAATAAAACAGGTCTGAGCAGCAAAAACATATAAAATCAATGTCTTCTAATCACAGGAGGCACAACCTTACTTTCAAATAGTATAACATAGATGTATGAAATCGTCATGCCTTAAAAATAAACTTCCGAAAAACCCTTTAAAAATATATATTTTTCAACAACTTCAACCGAAAGGTCTAGTATAAAAATGAGATGAGTCATATAGAGGCCTCTCGGGCAAAACATATTTCATAAGCTCAGAGTGAAAGTAGCAGAATAATCAGTACCCCCTTGGGAAAAAACATGTATCATAATCCGCCCCTCGGGCATGCCTCACAGTCACTCAAATCAGTCACTCAAATAAGTCACTCAGCACCTCACTGTCACTCACACCTCCCAAGCACTCGTCACTCTGCACTCGGCACTCTGCACTCGCACTCAGTAGTTACCTGCGCTCACTCGGGGTGTGTACAGACTCCGTCTTTGGAGGGGCTCCTTCAGCCCAAGCGCTAAATAAACAGTCAAATCATGGCATCAATAACTCTCAGGCTTTCGGCCTGTCTCATATCATAAATATCCTCACAACATTGGCCCTCGGCTGCACTCAGTCAGACACTCTCAACATGCCACTCGGGCCACAAATAAAACGGGGTTTTCAACCTAAAAATAGTATTTCATTTCAAGAAACAGTAACATCATCAAATAGGAGCGTTAACAATTTCACACGAAAGACTGAGTGTAAAATCATAGTTTCAAAGTAGGGATATTATCAGTAAAATAAACCCCAAGGGGTTAAAACAGATCGGCACTAGGCCCCAATCATGGGTCACAGCCCAAATATTACACAATTCTTTTAGAACATAATTAACATAAGGTTTTGAGTAAATATTCAACTCATTAGTCGTCGCGGAGAGGACCTAGTCCAATCCAATAGTCGGTACGCGCCACATACTCGCCATTCAACATGTGCGCCATTCTAGAAACAATAAGAATTACGAAGTCCGGGGTTTCATACCCTCAGGACAAGGTTTATAGCTATTACTTACCTTTACCGGGCCGCGACACTAGTCCGCAATGTACTTGCCCCTCAAATTGGCTCCCGATTGCACCGAATCCAGCCAAAATCAGTTTAACATCATCAATATATACTCAAGGAACACAGCCCAATCAAAAATTATCAATTTAGACAAAAATCTCGAAATTTGGCCCAACCCGAGCCCCGGGCCCACGTCTCGGAATTCGATAACTTTTACATCACTAGAAACCTCGTCCTCCCACAATTCTATATATACCAAAAACACTAAAATCGGACCGCAATTTCCATTCCAAAACCTCAAAAGAAATCTCAATTCTTTCCTCCCATTTTTTCCAACTTTTTCCTACCCAAATCCTTAAATTTTCAAGCCTAATCTTAATAAAATAGCATAGGAACGGGATTAACAACCAAAGAACTTACCTTTGCTGAAGAACCTTGAAATTCTCTCTCAAAACCACCTTCAATGGACTCCTCCCGCATGCAAATTGATGAAAAAAATAAGAAATTTCGTGGAGGGGTCCTTTTTATACTGTTCTGCACAGTCATTTCTGCACTTGCGGAAAATTGGCCGCACCTGCAGTCCTAGGGTGCGCACCTGCAAAAACTAACTTAACGGCCAATTCTAGCGCCTGCGACCATCTTTCCGCACCTGCGGCTTCGCAGGTGCGATGCACCTTCCGCACCAGCGACATCGCAGGTGCGACAAACCCCTCGCACCTACGGACCATTCCCTACACAGTCAAAACTCGCACCTGCGACCTTTTTCTCCGCTCCTGCGCAACCGCACCTGTGGCTCCCCTTCCACAGGTGCGAAAACACCAGCAAACCAGCACTGCAGAATTCGAAAAATCACTCCTACTTCCCGTCAACCATTCGAAAATCAATCCCGAGCCCCTCGGGCCCCCAACCAAACATACCAACACACCCCATAGCATTATTCCAACTTAGTCGAGCCCTTGAAACACCAAAAACAACACGAAAACACCAAATTTTCATCATATTCAAGCTTAAGAACTTTGAAACTCCTAAAATTTTCCAAGTACGCCGAAACCAACCAAAACACCTCTGATTAACCTGAAATTTTGCAGACATATCCAAAATGACATTACGAAACTGCTCAAACTGTCGGAATTCCATTCCAACCCCGATAGCCAATTTTCCACTGCTGACCGGAAATCGCCAAAAACTAACTTTCGTCAATTCAAGCCTAATTCTACACCGGACATCACAAAAATATTCTGAACACACCCCTAAGTTCTAAATCACCTAACAAAGCTAGTCGAGCCATAAAATCTGCATTCTGAGGTCGTTTACCAGTAAGTCATCTCTCAGTTGACTTTCTCAACTATTAGGCTACTTTAAAGGGCTAAATGCCTAAACTCTCACCATAACCACTCCGAACCCAAACCAATTGACCCAACACACAAAAAACAAGATAGTGATACATAAAAAATGCAGAAATAGGGGAAATGGGGTAAATCTCATGGAATGATCGATCGGGTCGTTACATCCAACTTCCGGAATCGCATTCGGAACCCGATATCAAAAGTCCCACTTCCGGTCGGATTTCTAGAAAAAAAACCCTTCAAATATGTATCTTTAGCCAAATGACTTCAAAATGACCTACGTACATCCGAATTCACTTTCGACCGCGCTTCCAACTCCAGAATCACCATACGAAGCTATTCCCAGTCTCGGAATCCCAAACGAACATCAATATCAGTGAAATTCGCTTCAAGCCAAACTTAGGAAATTTCTTCAAAATTGCTAACTTCCACAATATACACCGAAATGCTCCCGGGTTATCCAAAGCTCGATCCGGACATACGCCCAAGTCCGAAATCATCATACGAACCTGCAGGAACCTTCAAATCCTGATTCGGAGGCCGTTTACTTAAAATTTCAATCTTAGTCAATTTCTCCAACTTAAGGCTTCTAAAATGAGAATTTTCTTTCCAATTTGACTCCTATCTTCCCGAAATTCAATTCCGACCATGCCCACGAGTCATAATACCTGAAATGGAGCTGCTCATGCCTTCAAACCTCTAAACAACGTTCTAGAGCTCAAAATAACTAGTCGGATCGTTACAAATTTTATATTTACTATTTAAATAATATAAATGTAATCCGTTAACACTTTTGTAATACAATGGATGAATACACTAAAATATAATCTAACAGGCTATATATGTAGTTAAAGTAGTACAACGAAGAGTGTTACATATATATATGTATACAGACACACACACACACACACACACACTTCACTGTAATGTTAGTGTGTGTGTATATATATGTTAGTGTGTTATAGTATATGTTAGTATATATAACACACACACTTTGCCACTTTAACTACATATATAGCATGTTATAGTATATGTTACTATATTCATTATTTGTATTATAACATAGTTAATGAATTAAATTCATTCATCACTCGGTTATAAGTCGATGAATCAATTATAATTGATTAATTGATATAAGCCGAGCCGTTTTGTTTTTAATATTCAACGATGCATGTGAGTACGTTATAAGTCAATGAATCAATTTATAGAGAGATATATTTGATGATAAATTATATATACTAATTAGGATCTTGACAAGTCTATCAATCCCTAAAAGAACTCCAAGTGCTAAGAACTCCAAAACTCTCATATCGATTAATCTGTGTCATGCATTATTGGTGATGAATGAATGTAATCCATTAACTCTGTTATAATAGAAATAATGAATACAGTAACATATACTATAACATGCTATATATTTAGTTAAAGTAGCACGAAGTGTG
>ML403453.1:0-19333 GCA_005239525.1 Nicotiana knightiana
GTCTTCACTTCTGTCTTGTTTTTCCTCTAGTTTCAGAGAAAGCTATGTATTCTCTTTTCAGACCTGTATTTAGCACTCTTATAGACAGTTCATGAGTTTGTGACTCCAGGTTTTGGGAAAATTTACGCGTTGTTGTATTATGTTGTCCTTATTTAGCTTGAGACCATATTTATTTTCGCTGTTAAACTGTGAACCGTTTAGTTTATCCTATTAAATTGATGTTAATATACTAGTTTATCTATACACGTTGGCTTGTCTAGCGGGTTCAACATTAGACGCCATCACGGCCCGATGGTGGGATTTCGGGGCGTGACAGCACCTTTGATTACACCTTCAAAAGGAAATAAAGCTAGTGATAAGCTGGAATGAATCCCTTCTGATTTGTATGATTAAATGAACATACTCGTAAGAGATATTAATATTTTTATTTAATGCACCGTAAGTCTTAATGATTTGAGTAATTCAAGGGTTTTAAGACTTGAAATGGAGAAGCACCAAGGAAATATATTAAGTTACTACAATTTGATTTTAGTGGCGAGCACCTCTCTAAAGAGTTCTTTTGTTACTTATCAGAATAAGGGATTACATCTCAATTGACTACACCGTAAACTCCATAATAGAGTGGTGTAGTATAAATAAGAAATAATCTTTTTTGAACATGGATAGATTAATGATGTGTTATTCAGATTTGCCTTATTCGTTTTTGGAATATTTCCTGGAAACTGCAAATTACATTCTGAATTAGTTCCTTCAAAGTTACTACGTAAGACATCTATAGAACTGTGGACTGAATATAAGCTGTCTATGACATTCAAATATAGGATTATCCCGCATATGTGTTGAAAGGGAAAGTGGATATGTAAGTTGGAACTAAGAATGGATAGGAGCATGTTTATTGAATATCCAAGGAAACAAATGGAGTTTTATTTTATTGTCCTAAAGAAAATAAGGAAATTGTTAGAACAAATGCATTATTCTAGATAAGGACTGATTAATAAACCATGTTCCTAGAAGTAAATCAATTTTACAGGAACTGGGCAAAGAAATAACTAGATTTTCAAGAACATCAAAACCCACATGTCAGGATTGACGTTCCATTGCATTTATGTAGTGGGAGAACGTTAAAGACATGCCTTTATCAAGTAGGAGTGATGTTTGAACAGTGAACACTATAGTAAGAAGACGATAATATTTCAAAGCCGTAAGGTAATGAAGGTAATATTAGTAGTACTTCGTCGTAGTGGGAGAATACTAAGGAAAATTATAGTTTGGTATACACTCTTGGGATAGTTTCAGTAACAGGACCCCTGGAGAGTTTAATACAAAACTAGATAGTTATGACAAAGCACTATTGGACAAAGATTGCATCAGAAATAACTTGGCAAGATTCTTTAACAAAATCTTATTTTGTGGAGACTTTTAATAGTCATGTAAAAAGAATGCCTGACAAAGTTGTAGGTGCATGGTTACAAGTCTAAGTGGGAGATTATTGGGGCATATACTATTAACCATGCGTTTAGATATAGTATATTCAATAATTGTCATGGTTAAAAGTCTAAGTGGGAGATTGTTGGGATATATACTATTAACCATGAGTTTGGTTTGGATATAGTATTTATTNGATGATTGTAGCACAAGATTAATATAATTCATCTTGATTATGAGAATGACTTAATTCCAACTTCTTGTGCTAGTACATTTTGTATGTATTGAACGAACCAAGTAGAGATAAGTATTTTATACTGACTTAATAAAATAAACTCTCTAGCCATTAAATGTACTTATACTCTTAATCTTGATATAATTATTATTAGTTGTGTATATTATTATTATTTTGATTTATTAAAAGGCGAGATTCTTTCGCGGGTCAATATGCTTGGTAAATTGGATAATAATAATGTATATTGACGAAGTAATAGTTAGTTGATGGAATCCATATCTCGATTTAGAGATTGATGATACACCTTTATGAAAGCTTATAAGTTTTCATGTGTAAACCCGGCCGGTGGATTTTGTATTCGACACATGAAATAAGTTAAGCGAAATTCTAAAGGAAATAATCAGTAAATTAAATTGGCAGTAATTTAATTTAATTGATTAGTATCTGAATTTTAACATGGGGAGTTAAATAAGATTTAATGGATGACTTTCGAAATTGAATAAGGAGTGCAATTACGAATTTTTAGTGGAATAATTCGTAATTAATNGGAAATAAAGGAATCTTTTTTTTTCGTGGAAAAGAAAACCTAACAGGTTTTGGAAAAGAGTTTTAACCCTTAAAACTTGTGCTATAAATACATAAGGTTTTCCACCTAGAATAGGGAGGCCGAAAATTTCAGCCATGGTGGCCGAAATTTTTCAGCTATTTTTCCTAGAATTTTGCCCACGCGAAATTACTATTTCCGGGTATTATTTGGGTAACACAGTAGAAGACCGTGGAACATTCGAGGATCACGATTGTGCGGGTGGTAAAGATTCTATTGAGAAGTTATGGAATTGAAGACTCACACGAAAAACAGATATGTTCACGCATCAAGAGGTAACATGTGAAATCCCGTTTATGTTAGTTGTCTGGATTACATATGATTTTGATACTGGGATTGCTTCCGCTGCGTATAATAACCCATCACATATATCAAACAAATCAGATAAATTTAACATTGGGCGAAGATTCACACAGAACAAACCATTAACAGACGAGCAACGAACAGTGGCGGATATAAAACTTTTCCTTTCATTATCGCTAGCATTGTTAGGTCTCCAGGCAACTGTGCTGTTATAAGCAGAGGATAATGAGCAAGATATACCATGAGACACATCCCTAATTCCAGAACAAACACATCCAACATGCCAATAAGTGCAATTTGACTAAAACTAGGACTTGCACAAAGTTGGCAAAAGAAAAAGAGCTATTTTAGATCAGTATGCCTTTGTTTTCGTTCTTTTTCTTTTTTCTTTCTGGTGACAACTTTACATTGAGTTTAATAATTAAAATTATCGGTTTGGATGTGGATAAAAAAAAGGAACCGATAATTTTTTGGTGATTTTTGACAGTAAACACAGCTTTTTAGTCTGTCCGGGATAGAGATAAAACTGCGTACATTTCACCCTCCTCAGACCTCACTTGTGAGAACATATTTTTTTTTTTGGTTGTTGTTATTGTTTTTGACCGTAAACACTTGCGACGAACAGAATATGAAGTTTAGTTGAAAATTATTAAGCGGATCAAGAGTAATTGGTTGGTTGATTTATGTAGATTTAGAATTCGCGTCATTAACTTGAAATGAGAATTGAGCTGTAGACCTAGTGAATGTCTTGCAAATTGATATAAAAATTGCAATAGGGCGCCCCTTTTTAATCGGTACGCGCTTTATTTTTCTATTTGTATTCGTACACTTTTTTTGTTAAAAGCGTTTTAAAAAGACAATTTTATCTTTCTTTAGTAAAAGACTACTTTCTCTCCAAGTATACGCCATATTGTCTATTGTCTCTGTCTCTCTCTCCCCTTCTTCGCGTTTTTGATTTTTTCTTCTCTGAAATCAAACGATTTTCGTCATTATTCTTGATTTTCAATTGTTTGTTACCCAACAACATTACGTATAATCACAGGTACGATCTTAATGGTTGCTTTTGTACATTGCATTAACTCTCTGGGTTGTATTTTAGTATTATTTTTATGATTTAGTTTCTGGTTTTTTTGTTGATAGTCATCTTAGTTGAATCGTTTTCCTTTTTTATTTAAGGTAAAATAGTTTCCTAGGGTTTACTTTGGTTAGTTCATTAGTTTTCTAGGTTTTACTTTTATGATTATGTTTTTAGGTTTTTTGAATTTGTGTTTGTGTTTTTTGATGAAAATTTTATAAATTCTTCAGTGATTTTTGGAGACGTTGAAATTTTTAAAAAGTTTGAGAGTTAAATATACGATGCTATTAAAGTGTGAAGTTTATAATACTTCAAGGATTAACTTAATTCCAGGAGCTAAAATGTTGTTTTGTGTTTTGTATAAGTAAAGTATGTTTAGTCTCCAGTTTTTGTTATATTTTTTATGAACTTCATCGTTATTGGAGTTGAATTTGTGTTATGTATTTGTAAAAATTACAGAACGTTTTTGCTTTATAATTGGTGAACTTCAGCATTCTAGGAGCAGAAGTTTTATTTTGTATTTGCTGAACTTCAGCATTCTAGGAGGTGAAGTTTTATTATATATTACTTAATTATGATTATAATCTCACTAGTATTAACCATATGGAAAGATCTTTGCAACAGCTAGCTAGAATATAAATATTCTTTATTGATAGCTCATAAATAAATTATAATCGTATATTAAATTTATTCATTAAATAGGTTCAATCATTCTCTCTTCTTTTCTGATACATTTCTCTTTAGCTAAAGTCTCAGTTGATCCCTGATTTAGCCATCATCTTCTTCGAGTTATTGCTAAAGTTTTTGTTTTGTAATTGGTAAACTTTAGCATTCTAGGAGCTGAAGTTTTGTTTTGTATTTGCTAAACTTCAGCATTCTAGGAGCTAAAGTTTTATCTTGTATTTGCTGAGCTTCAGCATTCTAGGACTTGAAGAATGCTGAACTTCAGCATTCTTAGCGCTGAAGTTGTGTTCTGTCTTTCTTTGAAGTTAGATGGATTTAAAATATAACTTAACCAAATTGTGTTGAAGTTTTAACTGATTTTTTTGATAATGTTCTGAAGTTATTTTTTCTATCTTTTTTTTTTGAACATATGGCATCTACGAAATCCAAATCACCTACAAATCCCAAAAAACCTAAAGCACGTAGAATACGCAAAGCCCCTTCAGTCCCTATTTCTCTACCTACAAAATCAGAGGACATATATTATGATTTTGGAAATTTGTTTAATTGTCGTGCTTACTGGAAGGGGAGCCACGAATTAAAGCGTTTAATTGCAACTTTCTTGACTCCTACACAACAGGAGAAGCTGAATAATGGTACATTTCGATATATAATGGCTATGGAGAATTTCCATTGCAGCATGAAGTTGGTTCATTGTTTGATTCTTTCTCGCGTATTCACCAATGATCGAGACTCCATAAATTTCAAGGTTTTTGGCCATAATTTGTCGTTCA
This sequence comes from Nicotiana knightiana, assembly GCA_005239525.1. Lineage (NCBI taxonomy): Eukaryota > Viridiplantae > Streptophyta > Magnoliopsida > Solanales > Solanaceae > Nicotiana > Nicotiana knightiana. The sequence goes on from ML403453.1 coordinate 5,100, forward strand.
GTCTTGAAGACTTTCATATTATGTGCGGTTTGAGGATCACAACACATAATTTTGCAAACCAATTAAACAAGAGAGCAAGATTTTGAAGCGCTATTTTGGGAAGTCTAAGGGTGTGACCTTGAAGGACATTAGAGATTATATGACCCGGAATAAATTTCAAAAGAATGATGTGAATTTCAAACACGTATGCGAGAGTGATGAAGATGCTGTGAAGCTTATGGAAATTCTTGTTATGGAGTCTATTTTGTTTGGAAGAAAGAATGAATCAACTGTGTTAGAGGAGTATGCAGCTATTGTTGAAGACGATAAGGCTTGCGCTGATTATCCTTGGGGCAATGCATCTTATGAGAAGCTCATTACTTCAATAAAACATGCTTTAGACAACCAGGACAAAAAGAATCCAACTGATTATACTGTAGGTGGATTTCCATTTCCACTATGTGTTTGGTTCTATGAGTGCTTCCCAGATATTCAGGAGAAGTATTTAAAAGAAGACGACTTCCTTGATGCCCACATTATGTATCTTTGGGAGAGCCTAAATTTAAAGAACTTCATGAGGATTATTTCAGTAATCATGGTGTAAGTTAATATTCTTTATTTTTCCTTTTTTTCATGTAGTTGTGTTAATATATTGACGTATCAGTTTTATTTTATTTTTTGTAATATACTTTTTTGTATTATACAGAAATATTGGACATTTAGTATATTGGATATAATTCCTACCGAAGAGGAATTGAATTTAATGCCTTTAATTGGACAACTATCATGCAACCGCATTCGTTCAAAGGTATTGAATCTGGTTCCTTCACTGGTGAATCAAAAGAAACCAATCGAACTCCTGTAATTGGTGAATTACCTTCCCAGAGTCATTCTAATCATTCTACAACGGCGTTTGACAATGAATTAGTCAACATAATATGTCGTGTAAGTTTTGAGCTGAAGTTTTTGTTCTGTGTTTTTTAAAACTATGTGAGCATGTGATTTTTTACTCGCCATATCGTCCTATAAAAATCTCAATAAATCAATTGATTTTATGAATCTTTATTAATTTTTAATTGTGAAAGATTTGTATTTTTTGCATAATTCATCTTTTTTTTTTATAATTGACTATATAATAGACGAATGATAGTTATTTAACGTAATGTAGTTTTAATAATTAATTACTAAAAATTAATTATTTTATTCAATGAAACACAGATTTTATTAGGAATATAAAATTAGTCGTTGTATTCTTGATTAATCTGTAAATAGATGTAAAATAAGGTTTAAAATTAATTACTACATTTCTTGGATTAAATTAGATTTGAATTTAATAGGGATTAAAATTAGACCTGGGCCAAAATTACCCAGGCCCAATCCCTAACTCTACACAACCCAGCAACTCAGCCCAATACCTTTTTTTTCGAAAAAAAAAAAAGACTTCAGCAGAAGTGCTGAAGTTGTTAGTTCATTCGTGAAAACTTCAGCAGAAGTGCTGAAATTATTAATTCATTTGTGAAAACTTCAGCAGAAGTGCTGAAGTTATTAGTTCATTTGTAAAAAAAAGAAAAAAAACTTCAGCAGATAGGCTGAATTTATTTAGTTTAATTGTAAAAACTTCAGCACCCTTGAAGTTATTTAGTTCATTTGTAAGACTTCAGCACCCAACATGCTGAAGTTAGTTAGTTCATTTTTAAAAGACTTCAGCACCCAATATGCAGAAGTTTGGCCTTCCCCATACACTACTCAAACGACCCTGTTTGGTTTAACTAGTTGAATCTTGGCCATTGATTGAAATAGATCAGACGGCCAGGAACTCGACCCCCTTTAGTATATAACTGTCCTAACATCCCCCCTACCCTCATTTCATCCAAAGCAACTCCCCAAGCCTTAGCCGCCTCCCCTCCCCTTCGTCTCTCTCTCTTTTGCCTCGACCAAACCCTAGCCACCCTAGGTTTCCGCCGCCCGGAAATCGCCTACCAGCGGCGGAGCTTCTCCAATCAACCCCAACTTTTGACCAGATAATCTCCTCCCCCTTCTCAACCATCTCCTACCATCTATTTCACCAAAAACTCATTCAAATTTTTTTAATCTCAGATCTGGAAATGGAAAACCCTAGAACATGCTGAAAATGATCCCAAGCGACTCTGTGACTCAAAATTACATGAGTCGATGGTTCTCAACGAGAACCGTCGATTCATGTGAGTAAGGGTCACTTTTGGAGGCCGCCGTAGTCCGGCCAAACTCCGGCTAGTCGCCGTAGTTCGTCCAAAACCCTCTAACGAGTATTCTTCCTCTTTCCTTACTTTTTTTACATGTTACTAAAACCTAAAATTCATGTTAATCACTGTTTTTAGATTATTTAGGTCTAGTTAGATTTATTCTTGCTTGTTTCTATTTGATTAGTTATTGTTCTCCTGTCCTTAGTGGTTTGCTAATCGTTGTTAGTTCATTGATTGTGCATCATGGTTTATAATTAGTCTGTAAATTAGTTAAGATGTTAAGACCTCGTTTGGGTTATTTGATTGCTTCACTAATTTTGATTTGTGATTCAAGCCTGAGTTGTTAATTTGAGTGATTAACCTGAGCCCGATGGGAGTTAATTAGGGGGGCTGATTTGGTTAAGTTAATTAGTCACATTTAGATTGAATTAAACCAAAAAATCAGCTAACCTAAGGACTAAAGTGATTGACTTAGACCAGAGTTGATACCTAATTAACTAAGGAACATAACTAGGTTTAATTAACTAGAGTTAATAGTCAACCCCAAGCAAGTTTAACCCTGGTTACCAAATGGTAATTTCTGGGACTTCAAGGGATATATTAGGTAACTCAGTTTGGGAAATCAGGCTCTTAAGGTTAAAAGGGTCTTTTAATAAGTAAAAATGTTCTAGAATAGGGGCAGCTGTCTCAGAGATAGGGTTGACAGCTGCCCTATGTACTATTAGTATTATTTTTCCAGCCTTTTGGATAAGGTATATGCCAAAAGCATATCCCATCCTTGAGCTCCCTATAAATAGACCTTCTCATTTTTCACAAAAAGGGGACAGATACGGAGGAGGATGATCTTCTTTTTCTAGACACTCTAAAAAAAAGAATCTCTCTGAGCTGCTGAAAGAATTTTTGAAAGCACGGAAAAATCAGAGTATTGTCCATTCATAAACGAAAAATTTCAAAAAAAAAATACATTAGTAGAAAAGCAAATAGATATCTGATATCTTTTGGAATTAAGTTCATAAATATATGGTCTAGTTTTCAGCTTCTGTTTCTCTCCTTTAGATTCTGATTTTGGGAATCTTAAACATTCATATCCAAGAATTCTGGGTCAATTCCTGCTGGGCTACTGGGTTTTCTTTGGTTTTTTGTTTACTGCTGTTGATCTCTCTTCCTTCTTACTGTTTATTGTTCATACTTGACCTTTATTTGGTCAAGTTTCTTGCTGGATTTTCTTTCTCTTTAGAGGTATGTAACAACGAACCTTATACAAAAATCATTGAATTCAGACTTTGTTTTAAACTTGTTGATTCATGTTGTATTTTCTTCAAAAATATGTGAATCTTCTTCTTCCCCTTTCTTAATGTAGAATCTGAAATAAGATTATCATTATCTAAGTGTATGCATGCAACTCTTGGAATCTGCTTGGTAGTGTGCTGAACTTCTATTAATAAGCTTAATGTTTGATAGCTAGGTGGTAATTTCATATGTGTTTAGCATGTTAGAAAGATAAATGGCACTAGGTAGATGAATCTGACCATCCAATAGTCAAATTCACCCCATAATAGTGCACAAAACAGTAGTGTAGATGGCTGAAATTCACCCTTTAAAGGGTATACATCATGTAGTCAAAAGAGCTATAGGGTAAAGAATCTGAACTCTTATATAGTCTGATTCAATCTCTAAAAAGACAATAATAGTAAAAAATGTTCAAAGGAATACTGTTTGAAGTATTGGTATGGTTTGTTAGAAATGTCAAGTAAGTTTGTATCTATGGATTTGAATCTGACTCTCCCTTATAGTCAGATTCAATCTAAGAAAAATACATAAAACATGTGGCCTTTCTTCCTGCTGAATATGTAATCACCTATTAAAATCTGGTTGTCCCTCTATGTGTGATTACAACAGCAGAATTATCTGTTAAAGGCTTCTGTGATTAAATCTATATCCATGAAGTTATAATAGAAATATTAGATAGCATTAAAGGGTAGTGAATCTGACCCCTTAATGATCAATTCATCCCCATAAGATGCTTATATATATTGGCCCAGATGACTCAGGTCTTATATAATCGGATGTCACTATGGGGACAACATTTAAAGGATTGAATCTGATCTCTGTAATGGTCAGATTCAGTCTTTTGCAGTGCACGTGAGTTTTGTACGGTCCAGTTGAGACTAAAAGCCGTGAGAATACAAATCCTAAAGCGTGAAAGTTGCTGGCTTGTACAGGAGCAGCAGCTAATCTTGTTCCTTTTTATCTTCTTCTTATTATTAGAACCTTGTATATTTATTTTAAGAACAATGTAATAGCGTATTTATGGTCTTTGTTGTATATACTTTTAGTTGTAATAAGTATTGGACTCTATTAAACCTTGGGAATCAGTTGTATTTCCTGTAATGTTTTTCATGACAGTTATGGAAACTAGAATTTCAGGCTTGTTAATTGTGTTAAATAATTTTCTGTTGAATGGTGTGAGGAGTATCAGCTCCTTCCTAAAAAATATCGGATAATTGGAATTCAAGAGGCTTCGTTGGCTCTTTTTGCTATAAAATCTGCTCCTTCATGAAAAAAAAAGATAAAAGGGTCTATATTGTATTTGTAAGCAGTACATAAGTATTCATGTAAAGGTCGAACAGCAAAGGAATCTGATATATGTAACATTATATTTGCAATTCAAATCTTTTTTTTACTACTATGCAAATGTTAAATGTGTTAGCATATCTGCTCCCGGTAGATTCAGACTGTTCAAGTTCAAATCATGTCAAAACTAGCCACAATTTGGATTGGCCAAAAGAGTTGAAACAAATTGGGCTAAAATATGGCCACGGCCCAAAAATCTTGTCCTTTAGGTTAGTAGATTTAATTTTAGACAATCTTCACATACCTTTTAGGTAGAACCATACCTTTAGATTGAAATTTGATAAAGAACCGAATACTATTCCAAGTCAATAAACTACACTCGGGAGTGGCAACTCATGCCCCTGACTCTAATTGCCTCAAATAGGCATTATAAAACCGTCATGACCATAGTCTTGACCACGTAATCTACACTCGGGTGCGACAACTCATGTCCCCGTCTTCAACTTCAAATTGTAATAAAAATCACACGTTGTAATTGTGAGTGCATTTCATGTGGCGCAGTTATAATGTGTCCAAAACAAACAAGTGCACGCCATCGTGACTTGTTTCAAGATAAATTCATAAATATTAAAAACGTTTAAAATTTAAAAAGGCTAAATGCACAATAAGTTTGAAACATGTAAATAATTAGATAATTAGGCCAAAATATTAATAGTTAAGCGACCGTGCTAGAACCACGGAATTCGGGAGTGCCTAAAACCTTCTCCCGGGTTAACAAAATTCCTTACCCGGATTTCTGGTTCGCAGACATTTTTAAACAGAGTCTAAATTTCCTCGGTTTGAGATTTCAATAAACGGTGTCCCGGAACATCATCAAAAATTCGGGTGGCGACTCTGAAATAATAAATAAATCCCAAAATCGATTTATGTCACTTTAATAGAAAAAACTCCCTTATCCCACCCCTATCGGGAAAAAGGAGGTGTGACAACTCTGGCGACTCTGCTGGGGAATGAACCCAGAATCTATGGTTCAGGGTTCAAGAATTCGAGCTTAGAATAAACTGTTTTATTTGGCTTTATTATCTGATTTTTACATGTTTAAACCTAATGTGCTAAATGCCGCTTTTTACCGCTTTGATATTATCTGGACTGAATATAAATTATGCTGAAACCCTCTTCTCTCTGAGTCTTCTAAATCATCTGGGAAGTGTGCACTTCGTGTGACTTCTTTTCTGTTAGAGTTATCCAAATTTTAGAACGAGGTACGGACAAGATGCAAAGCCGGTGAAGCTTCTGTATTCCCGGTACACTGCCCCCCCCCCTCGGCTCGAGCTGTCCGCTCGGGTAAGCCTGGTCTAGAACAAAACCCCAGGATTTAAACTTAGAATAACATAGCCTCATGCCGGATCCCTAGTAGTAACGATTATCTGCATCATGTGCATTTGACTTAGGGGACTCAACACAGGGGTTGGATCCGTCTAGGACAGGTGTCCCAAAAAAAAAGACTACCATGATGCATCTGACCTGCTACGTATGCATTTATTTGTTTCAGCCTGTGTATTGACCGGCTAAACTAAACTAAAAAAAAACACGAACAGAAAAACCAAGAGTGAGGTAGAATAGAAAATTCACCTTATTTTCAAAAAAAAAAATCCTCGTATTTATCCCGAAACTCTGCCAAAATTTCTGAAAATAATATTCCAAAACAAAATGAGTGGATGTATGTTTTTAATCAGTCAAGATTTTTTCCGAACTATGCATTGTTTGATTTTCACCGGATGAGAGATACGTAGGCAACCCTCATCGGGTCCAACTCTATTTTTTTTTTTTAAAAAAAATCAAAAGATATAGCCCTAAATAAATTAGGTGACGCAATTACTGCCTGATTGCCCAAAATGGGGCACCGGAAAGCCGTTTTTGCAAAAGTGGCCGCCTGTGGTTTGTCTTTAAATTTCGACCCAATTTGCAAACACAGCCTTAAAAACTTCCTACCCAAAGTATTGAAGGGCCGTATTCGCAAATATGGCCCATTTTTCTTTATTACAAAACCCTTTGCAAAAAATAATAATAATAATAACGCTTTTCAAAATTTTTGTGGTTTTAATTAAAAAAACGAATGTGCAGGATGAATACAGTTGAAAACATTCCCTTCAAGACAGTCGAGGAAATCCCTTTAAGACTCCATAGGTGGTGGAGCGACTTGGGGGAAGCTAGTAGGAAGTCTGTTATGAAAGCTTTAGGGGGACTTACTGGCCTTTTAAAAATCAAGCCGAGGTTGGACATCGTCGAGGCTCTAGTACCGTTTTGGGATCCCGCCCACAACGTGTTCCACTTTTCAGACTTTGAATTGACACCCACGCTAGAGGAAATAGCAGGGTATGCTGGTCTCAATGAAAATCTTAGAAGCCGGTACCTAGTGGCACCCAGGGCGGTGACTCCACATAAATGCTTGGATCTGTTAAGCATTGGTCGGGACGTCCAAGACCTACACCTGTCTGAAGGTTCCTGCACTTTCTACTTTCTTTACAAACGTTATGGAGATCCCCGAGGTTATGAGGCTAACAACACTGATCTAACTCACAAAGATCAGGTTAAATGGGAAGCCCGCCGAGGGCTGGATTTTGTCGTAGCATTCTTGAGTACCTTGATTTGCCCCAGAAGTGACAGATGCATAAATATAGGGCTTGTGGGAATGGCAGATTTCATGATGAAAAAGCCCAATGGCACACTTATACCAATGGTCTTAGCCGATATTTATCGCGCTCTAACAATTTTCCAATCTGGGGGAAAGTTCTTTGAGGGGTGCAACTTGCTCCTGCAGATTTGGATGATCGAGCACCTCTGTCACCGCCCAGGTTACATGAACTACGGATTAACCGGTTTGAATTGCATCGAGCAGCATGGTACTCGGGTAAAGGGCCACAAATTTCCTGAGGGCACGGAAGCCTGGAACTCATACTTAAGTTCACTGACTGCCGACCAAATCGAGTGGACGTTCGGGTGGCTCTCTGTCAGCGAGGTTATCAACATGTCTGCTGAGGTTTGCTATCTCAAGTTAATGGGCCTGCGAAGCATTCATCCATATGCCCCACACTGAGTCTTACGCCAGTTGGGGAGACAACAGGGTGTTCCCCATGACGAGGATTTAAGCCAACAAGCCATTGAGTTATGCCCGAGAATTGCATTTCCTGAAGGCAGGGTCCGGCAAATCTGGAACGAGTGCAGGTTTTTAGAACCTCAAACTCGGGTGAGAAATTTATCTAAAGGGGAAGTGGAGCCCGCCTACACCTTTTGGTATGGCATAAGAGGCAAGGAGCATCAAGAGCAAGAGTGAACCGCAAAGAGGACCCATGTGCAACAATTCACCGAGCAAACACAAGAGCATTGGGCTTGGTTAGAAAAAGAAAACAGCTACCGAGCCACAATAAGCAAGTTGGAAACCTAGGTCAGGGAAATCAAATTTGAAAACGTTCTACATACTGCCACAATTGAAGGAGAGAGAAATAGATTAGCCCAAGAAAATGAAGTTCTCCAGGCCCAAATACAGGAATTAAAAACAGCTGCTGAGAACCCGGAGAGAAGCAGAACTGATGAAAGGCTTATCAACAACTTGAGGCATAAAGTGTGCAGCTATGGGAATGATCTAGATAAAGATGAAGAAGAACTGGCTGGAGTTCGAGCAAGATTAACAAGAAGTGCAGAAGAAAGAACAGAGTTTGTCCAGAGATTAAAAAGAAAATATGACCAGGAAGTCATAGGCTTGAAGGAAAAATTGGCCGTTCTCGAGAACGAAATGGCCAAACAAGCAAAAAGATTTAAGACTGAGAGGGAACAGTGTTATGCCATGATGTCTCAGTTAGAAAAAGAGTTGCAACAATGGCAAGAGCAGAGTCACAAAGACGTCTAGACTTTAGAGGCAAGATCCCAACAAATCGGGCGCCTACTTCAAGAAAAGGGTATCATTAGGCGGAGGGTCCAAGAGATAGTTGACTACATCGTCGGCAGATGCCAGGAATGCTAAAATATGACTCATACCACTTTCTTCTCAGCGGTTATGATCTTTGTCCACAAAATAATGGACGACCTTTACCGCCTCCGGCAAGACATAGCACGCAGGCCCGTGGCAAGGCCGAATGATGCCCCACCGGCCCCTGAAGCAACAGAAGCACTGATGTATTTTTGATGTTTTTCAGTTTGTAGTCATGTCGGAGTCCACAGTAGTTTTTATATTTTCAAAAAATATTTGTCGAGTCTGTTTTGCACATTTTGAAATTCCAAAAGTGGGCTACCAGTTTTCTGTAATCAGAAGTGTTTTATTTTATGAATGAAAATTTTATATTGAAACATTTAGAAGAAATATGTATTTCTGTCTTTTGGTTCTGCTAGCATGAACTACGTGATGATCTGGTTCATGCGGCGCCGTGATACGTAGGCAATTCACATAGGATTCGATCATAACCATAAGAAAAGAAACCAAGCGAGGAATAAAAGAGCGGAATTAATAACAAAGGAAAGAAAGGTCCAAAACCCATAAATAAAGCCGGAATGAAGTACACAACTGTTGCAAAAACATATATAAAAGCGTTTAAATTGCTCAGGTGCATTGCATACCCCAAACGTGAGATTACCTATGTGACAAATGCTTCAACCTAACATTTTGTTGATTAAATCTTAAAGGTATTTTTAGGTGGTTGGTTTTGCGGTAACCTGGCTTCCCATCCTTACTTCACTAGATCAAAAGGGAGCATAGAAATGACGTCTGAAAGTCACTTGCCGATCGTCAACTCTTCCGTGGAAGACCTAAATCCGGCCATCCCAACATCTGAGTCAGCAACAGCTGAAGAAAATAGGACTCTGCATTGCCGCATGCTGGAAATATGGGACGCATGGTCCAATGGTAGGGAACCACCCAATACCATCCCGGGTTTCCCAGAGATAATTCCAAGGGCAGGGGGGACATCCAACATCCCCATAAGTTACCCAGCCACGCCGTTTGGATATCCAACTATGTCGGATCACTTTGCCGGAAGGCCTTCTGAGGTTCTCCCCCAGGGCCTGTTTTCTGGTGTGTCTTCCAACATCTTCACTGCACCACCAATCTCTGCCACGGCTCCACCAACTATCTCTGGGCCAAGTTTCGAGCCGCCAGCATTCACATTCCAAACACCATCTCTCCATCAGGATACCACTCATGCCATTCCCAATGCATACCCCCAACAACCTCAGCCTGAGTTTACTTCGGGATAATATAAGAAAAGCCTCGAGCACGAAGAAATAACTCGGAAAATGAAGAGTTTGGACAGAGCCTCAAGAATATACAGGGGCTGAGCGGGCAGAAAAGCGTCTCCTATGCAGATTTGTGCATGTTCCCGCACGTCCAGTTGCCTCTTGGGTTTAAAACCCCCAAGTTCGAAAAATATGACGAACGTGGGGACCCCATAGCTCATCTGAAAAGGTACTGTAACCAGCTCCGGGGAGTAGGTGGGAAAGAGGAACTTCTCATGGCATATTTTGGAGAAAGCTTGATGGGAATCGCCTCAGAATGGTACATGGACCAGGATATACCCCGCTGGCACATATGGGATCACCTGGCATGAGACTTTGTCCGGCAATTCCAATACAATGTGGACCTCGCTCCCGATAGGAACTCACTATCCAATCTCAAAAAGAAACCCTCAGAGAGCTTCAGAGAGTACGCCATCAAATGATGCGAGCAGGCCTCCTGGGTCAAACCTCCGATGGATGAGGTTGGAATGGTCAGCGTCTTTCTACAAGCACATGAAGCTGACTACTTCCAAAATATGATGTCCTCCAGGGGCAAACCATTTGTGGAAGCAATCAAAATTGGAGAAATGGTGGAAAATGGTCTAAAAACTGGTCGTATCCTGAGCCAATCCTCCATAAAAGCAACCTCTCAAGCCATCCAAAGCAGATCCGGGGTTGCAACCAACAGGAAAAAGAAAGAAGAAGGGGCCATGATGGTTTCCGATGTCAGGAGCCTCGACAATACCCACATCCATTTCCAAAAGCCTCCCAACATTAATATCCTCACCAAGACGCATCTTATACTATGCCCCATTTTCCCTATACGGTAATGAACGCTTAGCCACATCCCAGGCCGCAGCAACAATACAATCATAACAGAGCTCCACCTCCGAGAAAGAACCATCCTCCCCCAGCTCCATATAATCCACGCCCTCCCCAAAATTACCCATACAACACCTACCCCCGTTAACCACCAAGGAGACACAACTTCACTCCTATCGGGGAGCCGTATTCAAGCCTCTTCCCAAAATTAGTCCAGATGGGGCTTCTACAACTCGTACCTCCGACTAGGCAAAACCCAGCATCAGCATCATACAATCCGGGAACCAGATGTGCCTACCATTTCGGAGCAGGGGGGCATGACATGGAGGAGTGTTGGACCCTCAGAAGAGCCGTGGAAATCCTTATAGAACAAAATAAGGTGGTGTTAAGGGACGAAGAAGCTCCCAGTGTAACGAACAATCCATTACCCACTCACAATCGTGGGCCTGTCATCGGCATGATTTGCGAGGACCAGGATTTTGATCCAGCTCTAAAGGCCATCATCACCATCGCAGACGTGGAAAGAAAGCCTAAGGTGTCACCTAAACCAGTCAAAGAAATGAAAAAGAGTAACCCCGTGCCCTAGGTCCCCAAGAAAGCCGAGGCCGAGACAAATAGGGGACCCTCTGAAGACGCTGTTCTTTATGTCCCTAAGGTACCCAGGAAGGGACAAAGTGTGTTGAGCCCTCCCAGAAGGCTACAATTCAACAAGGCAATGATGAACAGCCCAAAAATGTATATACAAAAAGGGACGTATGTGGCGCGGGGGCAAATAATTTCACTAAGGCTAAATGAGCCCGTGGTTATCAGCCGCGCGTCACAGACTCCCATGGAAAATACTACTGCCGTCCCTTGGAATTACAACAAAACAGTGGTGACATACAAAGGAAAAGAGATTACTGGGAAACAAGTGATATAAACTCATCAGAGAAATACCTCAACTTGGAAGAACTGAACAAAAACAAGCAGAAACGCTTTCCGCCTAAAAAGCCGATCAGTGCCGAAGAGGCAGAAGAATTCAAAATATGAAAACCACTGAATACGCCACAATTGAGCAGCTCAGAAAGTCCCCCACTTAGGTCTCACTTCTGTCCTCGCTGATGAATTCAAACGAGCATCAGAAAATCCTGATCAAAACACTTAACGAAGCATATGTTCCGGCCGAGACCACGGTTGAGCAAATGGAAAGAATGGCAGAGCGATTCTTTGAAGTCAACCGGATCTCATTTATCAAGAATGACTTGCCCCTGGAAGGGTCTTCCCACAACAAAGCTCTCCACCTAACTGTTAAATGTGAAGGTTACTATGTGAAAAGAGTTATGATGGACGATGTATCTGGGGTTGATATTTTCCCTCTCTCAACCTTAGAAAGAATGGAGATCAGGGTTGAGAGAATTAGGCCCAACAACGTGTGCGTCCATGCATTCGATGGTATCAAGAAATACATGATCGGAGAGATTGATTTGGTCTTGAAAATCGGCCCTGTAGATTTTGAAGTGACATTCCAGGTCATGGATATGGATACTTCCCATAATTATCTCCTGGGAAGGCCTTGGATCCATGCAGCAGGAGCAGTGCCATATACTCTCCATCATATGCTTAAGTTCGACTATAAAGACCAGGAAATTGTGGTCCATGGGGAAGACGAGCAATCTATTTACAGGGACCCATCAACCCCATGCATGGAAGCAAGAGAGGGCAGCGAGCACATAGTCTACCAGACTTTCGGGATTGTGGTTGCGGACCAGCATAAAGAACGAACTCCGTGCACTCAACCCTTCCTATCAAACGCATCAATTATGGTCTCCAACGACATGATTAAACGTGGGTATACATCTGGAAAAGGGCTCGGGTTGTCCTTGCAAGGCATTAAAGAGCCCATCATTTTGCCTGCCAATAAGAAGTTCTTTGGCATATGGTTTCAAGCTACTCCCGACAATGAACGATGGGCTGACCAACGTAAGAAAAATGGGTGGGTATTTCCTAAGCTGATCCCATACATCACCGCATCATTTGTCAAGCCAAAATACGTAAAGGAAGAGGCTTTCACGGCCGAAGAAATCGAAGAAATATGTGGAGCAATGAGACAGATGTTGTATGAGGCCCATATGGTCCAACCAGGAGAAGGCTCCAGCACTGCCGAAGTGCAGTATATGGGGCCTGACGCCAAGTTGCAAAACTAGAAGGCTACTCCATTCCCCGTCAGGCGGGAGTCCCGGTTGTCCAGCTTTTGCCATCTTTTCTGCACTACGAGTTATTTCAGGGTGTAACTCAAGTGTTTTTAAATTCTTGCCTTTAAATTCCGATGTGAATCCTCCTATGTTCAAAATTCAATGAAATGAAATCAAAATTTCATTGTCTATTATTCTTTCTGATTTTTGTTTACTTTTCTTATAGTTTTTTTTCAGTCCTAATAATGCGGCTTTAAAAAACATGACATGCTTGCGGACTTCATGCCTTGATCTTAATACGCCGTCTAACCTTGAAATTAATGAATCAAGAACTATAATATGACGAAGAAGAGGCTTTTAGGGAAATAAATCGATAATTGGAACAGTTCGAGAATAAGCCTAAGCCGAACTTAAATGAAACGGAACCCATTAACTTGGTCAATGAAGAGGAGATTCAAGAGACCATGATAAACGTCCACACGGATGAAAGGACTAGGGACGCCTTGATTCAACTCCTATTTGAATTCAAAGATGTGTTTGCTTGGTCCTACGACGACATGCGTGGACTAAGTATGGTTTTGGTAGTACACAAATTACCAACCCACCCCGGTCATCCACCTGTCCAACAAAAGCAGAGGAAATTTAAAACAGACATGAGTGATAAGATCAAAGAAGAGGTCGCTAAACAACTAAAGGCTGGAGTAATCCGAGTGGTCCAATACACCACCTGGCTGGCCAATGTGGTTCCGGTGCCTAAAAAGGACGGAAAGGTCCGAGTATGTGTCGACTACCGAGATNGGGGAACTTACTGTTACTGGGTCATGCCATTTGGTTTAAAGAACGCTGGGGCAACTTATATGAAGGCCATGACCGCCATATTCCACGACATGATGCATCAGGAGATTGAAGTAACGTGGATGATGTGATCATTAAGTCCAGAACCCAAAGTGACCATGTGCAGCATTTGAGGAAATTCTTCGAACTCCTGCGCAAATATGATTTGAAAATAAACCCAGCCAAATGTGCTTTCGGAGTTTCATCCGGAAAGTTACTGGGATTTATAGTCTGTCGACGGGGCATTGAGTTGGACCCGACAAAGATAAAATCTATTCGGGATCTCCCACCCTCAAGAACCAACAAGGAAGTCATGAGTCTGTTGGGTAGGCTGAATTACATCAGCAGGTTCATCGCTCAGTTGACC
>ML403455.1:0-18852 GCA_005239525.1 Nicotiana knightiana
TATATATATATATATATATATATATATATATATATATATATATATATATATATATATATTCGACGCTAACTCATTGCAGTAGTTCGACCAAAGACATCGAGACCTCAGGTTTTAAAGTACGCGTTGCACTCTTTTTCCCTTCGATCGGTTTTTATCCCAAATGGGGTTTTCCAGCAAGGTTTTGAACGAGGAAACCATTATGTTCTACCTGAGGACAATTCAATAGTATCCAAGGATTCTTTGCAATCAACCTTGAATACTGGGGGCATCACCCTTGGATATTATATTTTCGAGGAAAATACTTTGTGTCAAAGGGCCTCGATAGGAAACCTTTGTAATGGGCCAAACAGTCGAATGACCCCCGATGGAAAAACATATACGCATGTGAAAATTATTCAAAGAAGTATTCTTTCTTTATCGAACATCTTGTGTCTCGAAATAAATTCTCTACTATGTAAATCTCGTACTTATGATTTTGTGAGAAATGGCTCAAGAGCCGAGTATGAATATACCTCGAACACTCGGGGACTTGCATCGACAATAGGCGTATTCAAATTATCTAAACGCGAAATAATAATATCTCAAAGAGGCACCCTTCGATCTATAGGCTAAGGCCACTATCCTCGGGGACTGACATTTCAAACAAGTTCGGAATGTTATTGGGAAATAAGCCCAAGAGGCATACCCAAAGTCTACGGCCGAATTAAAGGCAACGATCGAAATAACGTGGCTTGGAGACGTCCGAATTACGCAATAAACAATAGGCCTTCAAAATTCTTTAAAAAACCGGTTAAAGGCTACCCTCTGCAAATAATCAAAAGGGGCTTCCATAAAATCAGCCCTCGAAAAACCAAAAAGGCTTTGTTAATATCAGCTCTCGAAAAAACTTAAGAGGTATCAAACTATCTTAACACAAACATGCTAAGGCATAAAGAAATTTTTACTAAATATTTAAGCCGAAAGGAGGAAATAATAGCCATCTTTTAGAGGCCATGTCGGCCCGATCTAAAGAGCCTATGTGCCAAATACATTTAGAATTCGATACCTTGCTGTCATTCAATTCGGACCTAAGGGTTCCGTTATTCTGAGCTCGATTAAAATCGACTTAAATAACTCGAGGATTCGTCATAAAACCTTAAGTGGTATGTTACTGTATGTTCGAAACTTACCCATTACTTGATAAAAACTAAGGGTTTGTCTTATTCTAAGTTCAAAACTTACTCGAACTTAGTTAGAACAATGCAATCATGGCATCAATTGGGCCATCGAAAATCTCGAACCTATTATTTAGCTCAGGGACTCGCTTTTACTTACCTAAGAAACCTAAGGGTTTAATTTAAGTCCGAGCTAGAGTTCACTCGACTACAAAGACAACAACAATAAAATTTTCACAAGGCAAAGTCATAGAACATATTCAAACATAAAAATTATGAAGGCATTCAAAAAAGAAGTTTGTTCTTTTATGTACTGAAAGATATGTACAAGAGACCAATCAAGGTCTTACAAAAAGAAAAGAAAAAAAATCTAAGTCCTAACTACGGTCGGGGCCGACCTCTCCTTCGGGAGAAGCTTCCCCAGGAGAAACTCCTTCTTGAGCAGCTTCCCCGAGAGAAACTTCTTCTTCAGGCCCCTCATCTGACCCATCCTGGCTGTCTTATTTTTCATCATCCTCGCCATCGGAGGAGGCAAGCTGTCTCGCTTCGGCCTCGAGCACCTTGGCCTGGGCTATCTCCTCGAAGAGGTCAAAACCTCGAGCATGGATTTCCTCGAGGGTATCCCTCCGGGATTGGTACTTTTCCATGTCATGGTTCCATTGCTCCCGATCGGAAGCCTCCCTTAGTTGTATTTGAGAAGCCTCAACATCGGCCCGATACATGGATATTGACTTGTCTGCCATGACCTTGGTCTTCTCGGTCTCCGCCTTGGCCTCAGTGAGCCCCGCTTCAAGCTCCACAATCTTCTTGGCCTGGGCCAAGCTTTTTTCTTTGATGCCATGGAGTTGGGCCTCGGCTAATGACAGTTTGGCCGAGGTAGTCTCTTTTTATGAAGCCAACCGGTCCATACTCTCCTTCCACTGATCACAGTTGGCCTTGACCTGATCAAACTCTCCTCGAAGCAGCTCGATCTTTTCCACCTTCTGCTGCAGTTGTGACAGTGAGTTATTAGTTTCCACTGTTGGCTTGAGTCCATACTTTATCAAAAGGATGGTTACCTGGTTGTCTAGTTCGGTCTCCTCTTCACGAGCTTTGGCCAGATCCGCTTGAAGGTCTATTATGGCTTCGTTCTTTTGGCCACAAATTAGCTTCAGAGCATTCCTCTCCTCCGAGACCTTCTGGAATTCGGTCTCACACTGGCTAAGGTCAGCTCAAAACTTAGCGGAGGCCTATACAAGAAAGGAAATGCATGTTATATTCGGAGAAAGAAACAAGTAAAGAAAAGAATTACAACAACCAAAACATACCCGAGAAAGGAGTCGTTGAGCCTCTTCTAAAAGGATAGAAGCGTTGTTGAAAGGGATCACCTACACTGGAACCTCCGCCAATATCAAGGGTCTTCAACTCCCGAGCCACCCTTATTTCCTCCTCCGAAAAGGCCAACAGTGAAGACATTTGACCTGCTGTCATGGCCCCGAGCAAGTCACTCGGGGAGCTCTGATCGATATTTGGGGTCTCGGAACCGGCCCCATCCGGTGTAGTAGTAGTTGGTCGAGAAATAATCTTGACCTCTAGTGATTCGAGGTCCCCACTCGAATTCTTTTTTGGAGCCTCCTCGACATGAGGCGTGGTTGCAGCAGCCATCATCGGCTTGAAAGGTTTGGCGACCTAGACGGCTTTCCTAGGTCGGACCGTCAATGCCGAGGCGTCTTCCTCCTCTTCTTCTTCCTCCTCTCTCAATTTATGGACCGACTCCACCGTGAGAGCTACTACTTTGCGCCTCACCCTTCTAGGCTTGGGCTTGGGGTCCTTGGATTGCGAGGCACCTTTCCTCTTGTTGTCTTTCCCCAGCTTCGGAGGGACTTGGTTCCTTCCTCGCCAGTCAAGGGCCTCAGAATGACATCCTTGGTCAGGCCTGCATGAAATAAGGTTAGTGATGAATGAAGTACAAAAGGTGTATTGGAAAACAAGAAAAAAGGATCCTTACTATTGTTCTTGGCCTCCCATCTGCCCTTTGCCAAGTCACACCATGCACGTTCGGCGTGGGAGGAAGTCGAGGCTAACTTTCGAACCCAGTATTCAAGATCGGGGACTGCTTGAGGCATCCAGGGAACATCTGCAAAATAAATGAAAATGTTAGATGGAGCCAAATCAGATACTAAGAATAATGTTTGATATGTTACTTACGATTGGGGTTCCACCCCTCGGGGAACGACATCTTCTCCTCCGGTATTATGTCACGGGTCCTCACCCGTATGAAACAACTCATCCAACCTCGATCCTTATCCTTGTTGATAGTCGAGAACAAGGACTTCGTTGCCCGGCGTTGAAGCCTGATGAGTCCTTGATAGATTCGAGGCCGCTACAACCGCATGGGGTGATTTAGAGTAAACTCCAGCCCCTCGGCCTTGCTGGAGAAGAAGCGGAGCATAATTACTATGCGCCATAGAGAAGGATGGATTTGGCCAAGGGTGACCTGATATCTTCTACAGAAGTTAAGGATCACCGGGTCGATGGGACTCAATGTGAAGTGGTAAGTGTAAACACTTAATAACCCCTCCACATATGTAGTGATACTCTCTTCGGTTGCAGGGATTTTCACCACGATTTCGGGACCCCAGTTGCAGTCCCTCCTCATAGCCTTGGTATGGCTATCCGTTATCGAGCACATGTACATCGACACATGCTCTCATCGACCCGGTACCGATGAGGGGTTATCGACCTTGAATTCGGATTTTATAGTACACGGACCGGGAACGTACTCATGAGGAGCCGGTTCCACCAGTGTTTTATCACCGGCCGACCGGGAAAAAAAGGGGGAGGTTTTTTATTTTTGTGGTATAGTGTTTGAGGTTGTAGCTATTGATGGAAGTAGAAAAGGGGGAAAGAAGGTAGAGAACTAGTGGTTCCGGTGATATCAACGATCACTTAACAGGCGGCGATAGAAAGGAGATGAGAAGGGTTAGGAGACTTAGAGACTTGATCAAAGTAGTAAAGTTTTATTCAATGAAGGAGATGGTATTTATAGGCTCATGGTGACGGTTCGGTGGATCTAGTGGCCGACCACTAACTGACAGGTATTAATGATTTGGGGAACAGGACAGACGGGATGTTTCAGTCACAGCCGTCGCTTATGCCACGAGGACAATGTCATGATCGAGGTGCCGGAGAATCGAGGCTCAAATCGTTTCTTGTCGTTTTGCTCTAAGAAACGCGGGGACTATCTGTATACGATTGAAATCGAGTATGTCCTATTTCGCAGACACGAGGAACTATCTCGAGAGAAGGCTCGAGCTCGATGACAGATCATGGAACATGAAGATCGGAGTACTCGCCGAAGATAGAGACTGAGCATGGCCAACTTCGAGTAAAGCATAATAACGGAATGCCAAGATATTAGCAACCGACCGAAGATTTCGACGGAAATCCCGGAACAGATCGAATCAAGAGGTTATTGGCACCAATCATGGGATTTATTTCCATTATGAGAGTTGTACCTTATTTAGGATACCTCTACTATATAAAGAGGAACCTCATTCATTTGTACCATCTATCATTCACTGATTAAAATATATACAATGCTCTCTATTTCTCTTGCTATTTTTAGACTGTTCTTCATTGTTCTTATCGAACCTCAAGACCATCTTCATTGAGGTCGAACTCACTGTTGATACACTGGTTTGATTTACTTTATTGTCCAATTTATTCATTTAATTCACTGTTTATCAATTGGTATTGAATTAGATCACGTATCCTTAAAACCACAATACAAGTTTAATTGTTACTCAAATTTAGGTTAAACATATACATAGTACTAAGTACTACTCCTTTCATTTTAATTTATATAATGTACAATAATTGGCTATAACGTTTAAGAAAAAAAAGTTTATTAAAAGTTATAATATTTATATGATCATTTATAAAAGGTAAAATAAGTACTTTAAGTATAAATTATTTACAAAAAAATATTATACTCTTTAGGAAAAATATAACAAAAATACATCACATAAATTAAGATATTGGAGTATATTTGAAAGAAGAGAAATTTGCGCTTTTAGTCCTTAAGTTTTTAATTTTAGTCCTTATAATATTATTAAATATATTTAACCTTCAACTAATTGAAATATATACTTTTGATACCTCTGCTTAAGAATTTTTGTAAATTTAACGAAGTACTAACTATTAAACCGTTTAATCTATATAGTTCTAAGAATAATCTAAAATAAGTGGTGCTTATCGGGCGGATCAGATGGATATTTACGTTTAACGATTTGGCTTATTGATTATCGGTTTATAAATATTGTAATCCGCTAGCCAATCAATTACACATCAGGCGGATTGCTATCAAATTAGCGATTATCGGACGTCTTATCAGCTAAATCAAATAGACAATAAGAAAAAAAGGAGAGATAGCAGAAGGAAATGTTAATGATCACACATGCTCTTACTTGGGAGTGTTTTTAACTTCAGCCTTGGTACTATTTACCCTTTAAAATGAGTAACAATTAAATTTATACGCGGTTTAAACAGATATATGATTTAATTCAATACGAATGATTATGAACAACAGGTAGATAAGTTAAAGATAAAATAAATGATCAAATCAATCGCAATGTGATGATTAAGCCTGATCTTAGGTTGAACAGTGAAATTCATCCTCGATCGGACTCTCGATACAATCTCGGCCGCGAATAAAGAAGGGAACAAATGAAGAACACTTTGAACAATAGCTAGACGACAAAAATAAATTTTATTGTTTTGATTTGCGCGTCAAAATGTGTCAAAATAAAAGAAAACTTTTTCTTTATATAGTAGGGGAATTTCAGTACTAGTACAAATCTAAATAAGGTAAAAATCTTCTTTTTCAGGTAAATGCTGATCCGCGATTGATATCAGACAGGATTCACGTCGTAATATCCGATTGAGGAAGAATATTACGGCCCCTACTCATCATGCATATCCGCATTTTCGAGGTCCATAAACAATACTTGGTCTGGATCCATTATTTCACCGTGCCCGATCCCAGATACATCGCTCATTCCTCCTAGGTTTCGATACGAGGAATACTTGGGTATCGATTATAATCATGTCAAGCCGTGCTTTCCCTTTGTTTCCTCATCGGAGATTCGGCGAAAACTCTGGCCCCGATTTTACTTGTACATAGATAGTCCCCTTGTTTTTCAGAGAGTAGATTTATCGAAGTGATGGGAAGCAATAAATAACCTTGGTTCCTTCTTCTATATGCTACAATTGAGTTGATGGGTCAGTGAAACGTCCCATCAACCGCGTCGTTCTAACTTTAGACACATGTCAGCCGCTGGTTGACTATCCCTGAATGTAAAACGTCACGCATTGATTACCCCTTCTCTATAAAAGCTTCGATCCCTTTTTTAATTTTTTGCTTTCCGATTCTAGAGCTCCTTAATTCACCCTCGAACTCTTCACTTATTCCTAACCCCTTCAAACTTTCATACGTTGTTTTCTAGCTCTTCATATTCTTATCTTCAAATCTTTATACTCCTTCTTCAAATCTTCAAATCTTCAAATATGACCTTCATCCTTATCTTCAAATCTTCATCCTCACCTTCAAATCTTCATCCTCACCTTCAAATCTTCATATTTTCCAGAATCCAATGGAGAAGACTTCCAAATATGTGCCTCAACTGACCGTCCCTTCAACTTCCAACCTGGCCACGGATGTCGATTTGGCCGTGCCTGAGGTGGCCCTGGAGCCTCCTCTGAAGAGCTTCATCCCCGGGTGCTGCTTCATTGAGAACGACTTCAAAGTCGAGAAAGCCTCCAGTCAACATGACCGAGGTGAGGGTTATAGAGGTACATATGCTCTCTTACCGAGGATACACTCCCTACAGTTCAGGAGGACTATATCTTGGAGGTCAAGGAAGTGATCATCCCGGTCCCGATGAGGACATTACTACCCACGTGGAGGGGTATCTAAGTGTTTACACTTACCCCTTCATGCTTGCCCAATGGACTCTATAATCCTCAGCTTTTGCAAATAGTATGAGGTCTGCTTTAGGCAGATCCACCCATCCTTTTGGAAGATTGTAATCCTCCTCCGCCACTTTGTCAACAACACCAAAGCACCTCGATTTACCAACGACCACCTACTTCATCTCTACGGTCCCCGAGGTTTTCGAGGGAGGTTGATCAAGCTCGTCCGTCGAGCAAGCAGAGCTCTGTTCTTGAGCATTGATGAAGATCGGTATTGAGGTTGGATTTGGATATTTGTTCGGGTGAAAACCGAAGATCTCATTCCTCTCGAACTTTTATCATTTCTTGAAAAGTAGAACTCAGCCCGTAAGTTTCTTTCCTTCCTGAGTACTTGGAATTTCTTTTGTTCTTTTTCTAATTTCATGTTCCTATCATCGTGTAGGGGTCGCCCAAGTTCCCAACACAGTCCTCACTTTAAGGAGTGGATCGAGGGGATATGGAAAGAAATGTCGTATTTTGAGCGTGAATGGCGCAAACTTTCAATGGGCAAGTGGGAGGCTCGTTCTCATGGTGAGTGCTCCTCCGGAACAAGTCTACTTTCATACTCAACCATTATTTCTACTAAGTTCTTTTTCTTTTACAGGTTTGCCCAAGACTACTGAGCTTCGGCCATTGGACGGCCTGGAGCTGCTGCACAGAAGGAGAAAAAGAGGAAATCTTTTGGCTCCTCGGATGCTGAGGCCAAAAAGATTAGGGTAACTGTCCGGGTCCGAAAAAGTAACAAGAAGAGTACCAAAGCTAGGGTACTAAACCTCGATTCCATCTACCGGCTTTGGGTTACCATGAAGATGATGAACTAGAGTTCGTCGCTCATAGTTCGACCATTGGTGAAGAAGAACATGTGAAAATTGGGAAAGGTGGCCGAGAGGCCGATCCCTCTTTAGCTCGGGAGACAAAAGGAGAATCAAAGGCTATGGCCTCTCGAGAAACTGTCCCTACCCCGAAAGAAATATCCGGTGTCATTGACATCACGGAGTCGCCGTCTTATACAGAATCCATGTTCAACTAGGCTCAAGCCGACAAGGAGAAATCAAATGAGACGGCACGGGGCGCAGACAAGGCCCTCAACATGTTCTTTGATGACGTGGACATGGGCGAGCTGGAGGATTATTTCGGGTTTGGCCTCCCGAGAAACTATCCCTACCCCAAAGGAAATAATTGGTGTCACTGACATCACGGAGTGATCGTCTTATACAAAATCTATGTTCGACGAGGCTTAGGACGACAAGGAAAAGTCAAATGAGACGGCACGGGGCGCAGACAAGGCCCTCAGCATGTTCTTTGACAGCGTGGACATGGGTAAGTTGGAGTATTATTCCGGGTTCGGTCACCTAGAGATCCCAAAAAAAGGACGTGTCGTTGGGGGTAGGCGAGCCATGCTCGAACCTGAAGCTGGTGAGGCAGTTCCCTACTTTGAGTGTGGATCCCGACCATAAAAGAACGTTCGTATTTACTATCCCGACAGACACCTAGGTTTTGTCCACTTCGGTGAGCATGGTCAGCTACTTTCGCGTCTTGGTGACCGATGAGGACAAGGCAAAGATGAATGAAGTGACCACTCCAAGCCTCTTCAATGAAGCACAACAAGCACTGAATCGGGTAAGTTTCCCCTTCCTTGTGCCCTTATTTAACTTCAGTATGCCCTCATGTTTTTTCATTTTGTTTTTTATGCTTCGGTGCTTCATCATGAAAGCTTCCATCAGACTCGGATGGAATTCAGCCAGCTCGAGTTCGAGCTCAAGGAGAAAGTCCGGCGAAAGTACATGTACAGGGTCCTCTGCGAGCAAAAGGACGAGGCCCTCAAGGATCTCCCTATTCTTCGAGCCGAGCTGGAGAAAGCTCAAAATGAGGCTTTTTCAGTGAAATGAGAGCATATCGAACTGGTTCAGAAGGTAAGGATTTTAGGTTAAAAACGAGAGGTTACGCGTAGTGACTATCGACGCAACCTCGTAGGTCGAAGAGAAGATAAATCTGATTGACCATCTTCGGTCCTAGATGAACAAGCTCAAAACTTCGGTCGAGACGCTGAGGAACAAGATGCGCCTTATGTCCTTGGAAAAGGATGCTACAAACTAGGAGTTGGCATTGGTCAAGGACCATCTCCCGGTGGCATAGGATAAGGCCGACAAGTGTTCTCGGCTAAATGACGAACATCTGGAACATCTGGATTGAGCCGTCTCGGAACGGGATGACCTCAGCTGGGAATATACAGCGATGAAGTCCAAGTTAAAGGTAACGTCGATTGATTCCTCCGAGGTCAAAGAATTGGTAGTCCAGTATAAAACTCATGTAGAGACAACCGAGTCCCGGTGAATAACGAAGGCCTAGTATATAAAGCGGTTGTCCTGGAGGGAGACCCTCGAGGAGATTCACGCCCGGGGATTTGATTTGTCGGTGGAGATTGAAGAGCCCAAGAGGCTTGAGGCCGAGAGAAAATATCTTTATGATCCCGAAATTCCCAAAGGTTCCGGTGCCAAGTCGAGCTCTAGTGATGATTAGGCGGAGATGCTTTAACTCCTTTTTTTGTTTCCTTTTGTATATTTTCTTTTTTGTTTATTTTGAGGCTGTTTTATCGTGCCTTTGTAAATCTTTTCGGAATATGCCTTAGCTCCTTTTTGTTTGCAGTTTTTTATTTGTGGATCTTCCTTAATGCCTTAGCATAGAATTAGACATAATCTGGAGCATCCGTCCTCCGGAAGCCCGAATGAGGCCCGATTTTGATGATAATTCCGAGTTGTTTGTGGCTTCAAAATTTAGATAAAAATGAAGGATTTTATGATACTTGAGTGTTTTATTCATACACGATGGTGTTTTTCCAAGGGTAACCCTTTAATAGGTTTTAATTATACGTAAGGGACTTACTTTATAAGTACGAACTCGGACGTCTCCAAATTATTTTAGGTTGGCCGTAGCCTTTCATGTTCGGGCCCTGCCTAATAGGCTCGGTGCCTCCAGGATTCAATAGCCCGGGCCATCCAATTTTTTATCGGATGATAGTCCCTGAGTCGAGGTAGCCTGTGGGCTATAGGATTTAGGATCCGTTTTCTGTTCTAAGTAATTCAATGGATGCATCGATGGTGCGAAATGCATAGTAATAATATATAAAGCAAACAAAGATTTATTTCATTGTTTTGTATGTAGAAATATAACTGGAGGTGCATAAGTCTTGTGCCATGGCAAGAATGGGCTACATGGGTATGGTTCGTTTGATTGTTTAACCCTTACAACGAATCTAAATACGAGGCCTTGGCTTTTAATATCAAGTAATAACACCTTCAAAAGAATCTAACCTAGGGGGTAATGGCCCCCAGTATTTGAGGTCGAACATGTGAGGGAATACTGTTGGTTCAGTGCAGGTGATAAACAACTTCATCTTTAGGCCAGCCTTCGAAACTAAGGTCGCACGTTTTATGATTGCCTTGTTAAAAACCTTGCCATAAAACCCACTGAGGGAAAAACTGGTTCAAGGGAAAAAGAATACAACACGTGATTTCAGACCTAATAATCACATTTGCCCTCGGCTGAGAACCTGCAAAAGTTAGTCCGTAATATTACGAATTACAAAAGGGAATTGTGCTCCTACCGTAGCAGTAGTACCAATTTAAGTGTCCCACATTCTAGTTGTTTGATAGTTGTACACTGTTTGGCGACTCGAGTTTATATGAACCTTTCTCGGTTATTCCGGCAACACTATACTGTCTTTCCCAATTTGGGAGTAGTTTCCCATTGTTTGGGTTCCTGGTATGTAGAGTTGATTTCCTTAACACCAAGTCCTCGACTTGAAATGTCGAAAGTTAGCTCTTCGGTTGTAGTACCTCCCTACCCAATGCTTTTGGGCGGCCAACTGGACCAGGGCGGCTTCCCGCCTTTTGTCCAATAAATCTAGGCTCATGGTAATGGCCTCGCCGTTTGACATTTTGGCAACATACTGGAACCTGAGGCTCAGTTCCCCCGCCTTTACCGAGATTAAGGCTTCTACGATGTAGACTAGAGAGAATGGGGTCGCTCCAGTACTCGAATTCGAAGTCGTTTGGTATGACCACAAGACTTCGGGCAAGATTTCTTTCCACTTTCCTTTCGAATTGGTTAGTCTCCTTTTCGTGTTTTGGAGTATAGTTTTGTTCGTCGATTCTGATTGTCCGTTCCTACTAAGGTGGTAAGGTGTTGATAATATCTTTTTGATTTTTTGGTCTTCGAAAAATTTACTTACCTTGTTGCCGATGAATTGCTTTCCGTTGTCGCAAATGATTTCGGCCGGTGTCCCAAATCGACATATTATGTGATCCCAGATGAAGTTGATGACCTCTTTATCCCGAACCTTCTCAAACGCCTGAGCCTCGATCCACTTGAAAAAATAATCGGTCATGAGTAGTATGTATTGGGCTTTACCGGGCGCCCATGGCAGGGGACCGACGATGTCCACCCCTCATTTAATAAATGGCCATGGCAACAAGACCAGGTGAAGTACCTCCCTAGTTGATGAATCATTGGGGAGTGTCTTTTTCACTTGTTGCATTTTCGTACGAAGTCTTTCGCATCTTTCTCCATTTGATTCTAGTAGTAACCATCTCTGATTAACTTCCGAACTAGGGATTTTGCCCCTAGTGGTTCCCGCAAGTTCCTTTGTGGACTTCTCTCATAGCGTATTCAGTCTCTCGCGGACCCAAGAACCTAGCTAATGGGCCAAAGAAGGATCTTCTGAGCAATTTCCCCTCGACCAAGCTAAACCTGGCAGCTTTAATGCGCAGGGCTTTCGATTCGTTAGGATCCGATGGCAGTTATTATGTATTCGGTTAGTCTATGTATTTGTTTCTCCAATCCCAAGTCAAAATTGTCGAGTTTACCTCGGTGTGACCTTCTTCTACCACCGAGTTCATCAGTTACACCACTAGCCCCGAGTCGAATTCATCAAAGTCCTCAGATGACCCTAAGTTGGCGAGTGCATTGGCCTCAATATTTTGATCCCGAGGTACATGTTGTAGAGTCCATTCCTTGAATTGGTGAAAGGTTACTTGCAACTTGTCCAAGTATCTCCACATCTATTCCTCTATAACTTTGAACGTTCCGTTGAATTGATTTACGATAAGGAGAGAGTCACATTTGGCTTCAATCACTTCGCCCCCAGGGTCTTAGCCAGTTTTAGACCTGCAATCATAGCCTCATACTCGGCTTCATTGTTAGTTAATTCCACAGTTCTAATAGACTGCCTAATTACGTTACCCATAGATGGTTTCAATAAGATACCGAGCCAGGACCCGTTTGTGTTGGAGGCACCGTCCATGAATATGGTCCAGATCCTCAAGTTATTACCCGAAGTGAGCAGTAACTCCTTTTCAACCTCGGGTATCAAAGTCGGAATGAAGTCGGCCACAGGTCCGCCAAAATCTGATAATTTGATGGCGGTCCATGGGTTTATACCTGATATCATACCCGCTAATTTCTATGGCCCATTTGGCCAATCGGGCCGAGAGCTCAGTGGATATGAGGTCACGACACATATGGGGTGGCATTGAAAGTACGATTTTAATTTCCTAGAAGCGCTAAGGCGAGCTCAGGATACCTTGTTTCGGCTTCGCCTAGGGTTCTACTAACATAATAAATAGGAAATTATGTACATTGTTCTTCCCGGACCAGGACACTGCTTACCGACACCTTGAAAACCGCCAAGCAGAGGTACAATTGTTCGTCCGCCTTCAGAATGTGTAGCAAGGGAGGGCTAGATAGGTATCACTTGAGTTCTTCCAAAGCTTGCTAGCATTCTAGAGTCCAAGAGAAGTTGTTTTTCTTTTTCAATAGTAAGAAGAACCGATGACTCTTATCCGACGAGCTCGAGAAAAATCGGCCCTATGCGGTTATCCGCCTGGCCAGTCTTTGTACTTACTTGACATTGTCGACTATGGTGATGTCCTCTATGGACTTTATTTTGTCCGGGTTGATCTCTATTCCCTTACTAGATACCATTAATATGAGAAACTTGCCCGAGCTAACCCCAAATTCTCACTTCTCCGAGTTTAGCTTCATATTATACTTCCTTAATATGTCGAAAGTTTCCTGCAAATGTTTCAAATGGTCCTCTATTCACAGGGACTTAACCAACATATCGCAATATAAACTTCCATTGATTTTCCTATTTTTTATTTTTACATCCGGTTGACTAGGCGTTGGTATGTGGAACCGACATTCTTTAATCCGAACGACATTACATTATTGCAGTAGGTGCCGAATTTGGTTATGAAAGAAGTCTTTTTTTAATCGCCCGAGTCCATTCGAATTTGGTTGTACCCGAAATAGGCGTCGAGAAAACTAAGTATCTCATGTTTCCGGTCATTGCACTAATCATTCGATCGATGTTAGACAAAGGTAAAGAATCCTTTGGATACGCATTGTTTAGATACTTATAGTCTATACACCGCCTCAATTTATTTCCTTTTTAGGCACTACCACCACGTTAGCTAACCAATCCGAGTATTTACATTCTCAGATGGAACGTATTTTCAGAAGTTTGGATACCACATCCTTGATGAATGCGTGTTTGATCTTGGATTGAGGCCTTCTCTTCTGCTTAACCGGATGGAACTTCGGATCCAAACTCAACTTGTGAGTGGTTACCTCTGGTGGGATCCCTGTCATGTCTAGATGGGACCAGGCAAATCAATCGGCATTAACTCTAAAAAATAAGTTTTTTTCTTGAGCTAGGGGCTAACCTTGTGCCCAGGTATACCTTTCGATCCGGTAGGTGCTCGATCATTATAACTTTCTCCAACTCCTTGATCGTCGATTTGGTGGCGTCAATATCATCGGGTGCAATGAATGATCTCAGGACGCCGTAATCATCCTTATCATCTACCTCGTGATCCTTTTATTTTTTTCAGCTCGACGGAGGACGGTATAATTGATTGCTATTTCGTTTCTTCTTTTTTGGTCGGTTTCCTGCTTTTTGATGTTGAAACCGCGGGCACCCAAATTCTTCATCGATAGCGAACATTTCCCTTGCAGCCGACTGTTCTCCGTAGACAATTGACTCCTCCCGGAGTGGGAAATTTTAGCGCCTGGTGTAAGGTCGAAGACACCGCTCTCATGTTGTAAACCCACGACCTTCCAAACAAGGCGTTATACCTCATATCCCCTTTGATCACTAGGACTTAATTTCTTGGGTGGTCCCGACAGTGTTTATCGGTAAATTTATCTCACCTTTCATTGTCTTCCATGCTATGTTGAATCCATTCAATACCCAGATCGCCGGTACGATTTTATCTTGTAACCCTAGCTGCTCTATGACCCTCGATCTTATGATGTTGGCCGAGCAACCCAGATCAATCAACGCACGTTTAACCTAAGATTTATTGATAAGTACATATATTACCAATGTGAAACTATACGATGCCCTCGGCGTCTTCATCGCTGAACAAGATAGCTCCTTCCTTGATGTAATCCTCGGGTGCATTTTTCTCACGTGATAGAAACTTTGGTGTGTTTTGTCATCGGCACTTGTGGGACATCAACTTCCCTAATAATCATGTTGATTACGTGATGAGGCTCCTCTTGTTAGACCAGTTTGTTGGCGTTACAATTTTAAAATGGTGTTTGGCTCGCTCGCTTAGGAATTATCGAAGGTTCCCATTGTTGAAAACTCGAGCATCTTCTTCTCTTAACTGTCGGCAATCTTCAGCCCTATGACCGTGTGTACCGTGGTACTTACAAATAAAATTAGGATCTCTCTGGGCGGGGTCAGACTGCAACGATCAGGGCTACTTACTCTCTTTGATGCGCCCTATGGCTGACACTATGCTTGCAGCCACGTTGAAATTTTACTCCGATAATCTTGGTGCCCCTACTCTTGAGCGACCTGTCAAACCTGATCTTGTTCATCAGGCCCCGGCCGCTCGGTCCTGAATCATTTCTCTTCTCGTCCCTTGTGGAGTGGCGCCTGGATCTGCTTCCCTTCCGATCCGCACTGTATGGCTGATATCGATCTCAGACCAGCCTTCTCTCCTGATCAATGGTTCTCTCAGACCTGTCATCGGTTCTGATGGGTAAACAAATCCCGAAGGGGACCCGAATTGGTCGTATTCAACCCTGATCTTTGATTGATATGTGTTGTGGACGTCGGCTCAGGTGACCGCTTGGTACTCTACCAAGTTTTGATTTAGCTGTTGAGAGGCCACATAATTTCGTGGGTTGATACCTTCAGTAAATGCCTAAATTGCCCAATCATCTGGAACTGGCAGATCCACCCGTTCCATCCGAAACCTCGACACGAACTCCCTGAGCATCTCGTTATTGTATTGGTAAAAAATATTTTCACACGTAATCCAGCTTTTGACAACTCAGCAAGTCACGTGGATACAGGAAAATGCGACAGCTGGATGTGATCCTTTGAAGATGTACTGTAAAAAGAGGCACGGTTCAGTAAACCCTCAAACTTATCAGCCACGAGAAACTCAACTTGATCAAAACAGGAGAGAGGCACGGTCAGAATGAGTCTAGACAAAGTTACGGGCAGATTCAAAGACCCACAATTGATTACTCGAGCATTATGTAACCATACCCCAATTACCGTTATCCTTTGTAACGCCTCATTAATGTCATTAATGAGAAACCATAGCAAAAGTTGTACGTTATAAGAATCTCCTATATAAGGGAGGGGAATACAGCTTGTAAAGGCATCTGATTCTCGAATATAATTGACTTCGATTTTCTATATTTCTGCAATATTGTCTATTATTTATTTTTCTCCATTTCTTTTATTATCAGTAACCCCTATTCATCTTTAAAAAAAGCTTTAGTTAAAGGGTCTAATTCTTTGGTTAAATAAATTGGTTCCGTTATCGGGAATCTGATAATCTTTATTTTCTTTTCAAGTGATATCCTCTGAACTATCTCAAACTCCAACGACAACAACCAGCAAAGGAGTGGAACCCCAGTTCCATCGCCTTCAGGAACCCCACGTGGTTCAAGGGAACAATCCCCAGAAATATCCAATAACAACAATGGTGATAATGATCAAACTGTGGAACAAGATCGTGTAAAGCAAATGATTGCAGAGTATGTGAGCCAAGCTTTGCAAGAATTTGCGAGAGAATTACCGGCAGCGTTACCTACACCCTCGACGCCACCCCCCAATAACACCATCACCATGGAAAATCCTCAATCTGGGTTGGCAAACTCAGGAAGAGGAGATACTCCTAATGAATCTCTCGAAATGAGACCATGTATATCTAATAACTCATAATTACAAAATTTACTGCTAACCATGCAGAAACAGATGAAGGAGCAGAACGATCGCATCGAACAAATTCCTAGAGTACCACCTATCATCAAAGGCATTGATGTTGATAGATATTCTCAACAACCTTGGAAGCCAAGTGTGGCACCCTTGCTTATACCTAAGAAGTTTAAAATGCCTGACGTACCCAAATATGATGGGTAAAAACCCCAATCTTTATAAAAACTGTTACTAGTAAAAAATAGTTGTTTCCTTGTATTAATATCGAAAAACTGTTACCTATGAAAAACAGTTACGAAATGCAAGAGTATATCAAATATGTTAAACAAAAACAGTTGCAAACATGAGTTTTAAACGATAACCAAACACATGTAAAATGTCATGGAAGTTCAAACAAAAAACTTTCCTTGGAAACATTCTTAAACATGTGTAAAATTTCTATCACTCTATTGCATTATCATGAAGTTGAGACGTCTTCTTCATGCCAATTATAAAGGGCCCTCTTCCATAAACTATGCCTATTACAAAAAGGCACACATTTAATATGACACCGTGCCTATTACAAAAAAAGGTACGAGTAGTCTATAGCATTCCACATGCAAAACTCAAAGGTAAAACTAAAACCTCGAAAAATGAAGCATGCAAAAGACTTAAAGAGTAAAACAGAAACTCAACAAAAGTCGAACTAATATTTATATATTAAAACGGCTAAAACTAAGTATTAACTTATACTTAGCCGTATAAAAATTTTATATACATTTTGCGCCCCTACGTTGTCATTTGGGGACTTTAAGAAAATCCAAATTTACCTCCGATGGGACTGGGGGTAACCACCAATTGATACAAATAAAAAAAAAAGAGGGATGAACCAACTAAATTTCTTCAAGAGAGGGGTTGACTTCACTGGCAGAANGGTCAAAACCCTCTTGACTCATTTCAATCAATGTGTCAAGGTGAGAATTCATGTACGCCCAGCTCACATCGACAGCAGCACCTCTTCCAGATCTTAATAATCCTTCGCCCATACTTTAAGCTCAGCTCTCAATACGTCCTTCTCCGCTTCCGCAGCTTCATGGGCGGCCCTTAATGGTACAATCGACTCCTATAAAGTTTGAGCTTTGTCTAAAGCCTTACGAAGGTCTTCTTGAGTACTGCACGAGCTCTCCTGAGTATTCATCCTTCTGCCCCAACAAGTTTTTCAAGTCTCTAATCTCTTCTGAGGCACGGGACAGCTGCTCCGCGAACGAATACTCCAGAACACTCTTATCTTTATCAGCCTGACTGCAAGAAGCCTTCTCTACTGCCAGTTCTGCTGCCATGAGTCTCATCTACCGCTTCAAGGTACTCATTTCTTCTTCTAAAGCATCCATGTCAATCCTTAGGCTATCATACTGTGCTTTCCAATTATC
This sequence comes from Nicotiana knightiana, assembly GCA_005239525.1. Taxonomy (NCBI): domain Eukaryota; kingdom Viridiplantae; phylum Streptophyta; class Magnoliopsida; order Solanales; family Solanaceae; genus Nicotiana; species Nicotiana knightiana. The sequence continues at coordinate 17,802 of ML403455.1, forward strand.
AACATCGGCCTGCAACTCTTTTGTCTCTTGGTCCGTGTTTGAAATCCTCTTCATAAGCTCCATGCCTATAAGGTTAATCTACAAGAAATAAACCAGTCAGATATGGTAAATTTCATATACGAAAGTGAAAGAGGATAACTTGCATCATACCTTCAAAGAAGTATGCACGACCTCATTGGCCCATGTAAGAGCACCGTGGCTGGCTAGCTTTACTTTCTCAGAGGGACCTATCAAAGGCTTGAGCCACACTTCGGGCTCACCCATTTTCTTGAAAAGATTCCGCTCAGCTGGAACCTCTATTACCACCTGCCGTATCTCTCTGTTGGAAGACCCTACTTCCCTAACAAAAGGCATGGAAGCAGGCAAAGATGAAGCAACAACAGGAACGGAAGGTTAAGGAGCTGGAGAAGCCATCATCAAAGCAGCAGGCACGGAGGGTTGAAGAGTAGAGAAAGTTACGGGCAAAGCAACAGAAATAGCTAAGAGAACAGATGAGTCGGCTTCTCTCAAAGAAGCAGGAAATACCGCAGCCAAAGGGACATCGTCAGGAGCAAGATCAACACCCTCATGAATAGGGGAATGTGAAACATCATCAGGGACAGGGGGCTCAATCACAGACACGGAAGGCAAGGCTAAAGGTGTAATCTCATCATCTGAGACTACCCGCCTTCTCCGTGGCTTGTGCACTAAAGCACCTTCTTCTTCTGCGGAACGAGACTCACTAATCTTCCTCTTCGAGGAAGATGAACCAACAATAATTTCTTGGGCCTGAGCCAAAGACATCTTCGGGATAGATGAAGCAGACACCCCACGAGCAGAGAACCCTATTAAAAGGGGAAAAAAGTTAAACGACAAAAAAAGAGACTCGAGTAAGGAAAGAAGCAAGAACAAGAGCTTCACTTACCGTGGGTCTTTAGATGCACACCATACCTCCCAGCGAAGTACTTCCAAGATCTCTCTTCTGAAGGAGCAACGGACAATAATTTTTCTACCCAATCACGAATACCGGAGACATTCTCAACAGTATTCATGATTGCTGAGAGAAGAAAAA
>ML403455.1:18863-58230 GCA_005239525.1 Nicotiana knightiana
AAGAGCTTCACTTACCGTGGGTCTTTACATGCCAACCATACCTCCCAGCGAGGTACTTCCAAGATCTCTCTTCTGAAGGAGCAACGGACAATAATTTTTCTACCCAATCACGAATACCGGAGACATTCTCAACAGTATTCATGATTTCTGAGAGAAGAAGAAACATATACGGTGTTAGTAAAACATCTCAAGTCAAAACGAGAAAAAGTAAATAAATGTGAGCTAAAGCATACTCACGTGCGCGATTCCACTTCTCAGGGAAGGGAAGATTTTCTTCACCCACTAAACCCACAGTAGGTACAACAACATACCGGAGTTACCAACCCCTATCCTTATCATCTCCAGGGGTTACCAGCACTCTTTTGCTTCTAGCAGTCAAAGTAAAAAACCCTTCACGAAATAAGGTAGGAGAGTAGAGATGAATAAGATGGTTGAAAGTAAAAGGCACTGAGGCTAAAGAAGCCAAACTCCTAATACATGCGGCAACTCGCCACACGAGCGGACCAACTTGTCCTAAACAGATATTGAAAAAATGACAGAACTCAATTATAATTGGGTCAATGGGGGATCTAAACCCTAGAGTGAAAGGATACGTATAAACAAAATAATATCCCGTCTTGTAAGACGTTATTCTTTAATTACTATTCGGAATATAGACAGGAAAGTACCTCCAAAAGCACTCCCTACGAACAAGGAAAATATGACCCTCAGTTATAAGGGTTGAATATCTTTCGACACTTTCAAGAGAAGAAGATTGGTCTACAAGAACTTGACTATCCCTAGAAAAAAACAAACTCAGAAGGGATAATTTCATCGACTCCAGGTTCACGAAGGTGTTCGCCTCTACCTCTAGACAGAGACTGAGAAACCCTAAACCTTGGAGAAACTAGAGATCTAGTGGAAGAAGAAGGAACTATCTGAGGAGAAGAGGAGCCCCTCGAAGGAGTGGATCCTAGACTTCTAAGTCTACCACCCCTCCAACTCCTAGTCGGAGCAGAAGATGGCGTTAAACTTTCAATATCAATTACTCCTTGAGGTTGGTTTGAAGAAGACATGTTTGCAAAGGCAAGAAGAAAGTTCTTTACAAAAGACAAAATTAGAAAGGTGTTTCGTGGAAGCAAAGAAAAGAATAAAGGTATTTATACTTGAGGACAACCGTCAAACATAGAAAAAAAAAGAAAAATAATGATGAAAAGTCATAATTGAAGATGTCACTTCGGGACTGGAACAGCCGCAAAAAGCCCTAAAAGGTGCCGAGTAAATGCAGAACATATCCGAAAAGGACACGTGGTACACACATTAAATGGAAGTGAGAAACGACGCCTCTGGTGCAGAGAAGGATAAAATGATTCGAGGAAAAGCGGCAGCAAAATATTCCCGCCATAAATGAATATCCACTTACCAAATATTAATCGTAAATATATGGCAAGTAGGGGGACTATCTGTATTGGTAAAAAAGAGTTTCACACGTAAGCCAGCTTTTGACAACTCATCCAGTCACGTGGACACAGGAAAACGCGACAGCTGGATGTGATCCTTTGAAGAGGTACGGTACAAAGAGGCATGATTCAGTAAACCCTCGAACTTATCAGCCACGGAAAACTCAACTTGATCAAAACAGGAGAGAGGCACGGTTAGAATGAATCTAGACAAAGCTACGGGCAGATTTAAAGACCCACAATTGATTACTCGAACGTTATGTAACCGTACCCCAATTACCGTTATCCTTTGTAACGCCTCATTAATGTAATAATTAGTCATTAATGAGCAACCATAGCAAGAGTTGTACGTTATAAGAATCTCCTATATAAGGGAGGGGAATACAGCTTGTAAAGGCATCTGATTCTCGAACATAATTGAATTCGATTTTCTATATTTCTACAATATTGTCTATTATTCATTTTTCTCCATTTTCTTGATTATCAGTAACCCGTATTCATCTTAAAAATAAGCTTTAGTCAAAGGGTCTAATTCTTTGATCAAATAAATATCCCTCTGTTTGACCTTAAAAAGGTCTGACTTTCTAGTCTCGACCTTGATGGCTTCGGCGTTGGACTTTACGAAAGCATCTGCAAGCATAGAAAACGAGTCGATAAAATTCGGAGGCAAGTTGTGATACCCTATCATTGCTCCCTTGGACAAGGTTTCCCCAAATTTTTTCAGCAACACCAACTCGATTTCGTCGTCTTCCAAGTCATTCCTTTTGATCACGCATGTATAGGAGGTTACATGCTCATTTGGATCTGTGGTCCCATTATACTTGGGAATGTCGGGCATTCAAAACCTCTTCAGGATCGGCTTTGATGCCGCGCTCGGGGGGAAAGCTTCTGAATAAACTTTTTGGAGTCTGGTCCCTCCAATATCGGAGGCACTCCTTGGATCTGATCGACCCTGGAGTTGTACGTTTCCACCTACTTGTCCTTGTCCTTAATCTTTTTCTCGCCTGACTCCACCCATCTTCATCACCTCAGAAGTTTCCTGGGGCCTGAATTCACCCGTTTCCACAACAACTTGTTCATCCTTCTGAGTGTTTTCCCGGGACTACTCGAGTTTGACCCTATTAGGGACATGGCTTTGGTTCTGCAATTGTGCTAGCATGCAACATTTTAAAATCAACTGCATAATCACCCCATCACCTTCACCTTCGGGATCCTCTCGAGGCGTTGGCCGGGGTCCCTTACGAACGTTGTTTTCGAGATTCATTGGTAGATTTATGTTGGTGGCTACCTGCGAGTTAGCATCAACCGGGTCGGCAACTAGGACACCATTGGGATCGACATGAGGCACATCATTGCTAGGTATCACACTATTATTCTCGCCATGATGGCATGACTCAGCATCAACATTCAAGTGATCAGATTGAGAATTTGACATCCTTAGGCTAACCTAGAATCAAAATATCAAAGAATCAGGGTAAAATAAAGTGTGTTATGGAGATTCCTATCAAATCACCACTATTATCCTTATCCCCACGGTGGGCGCCAAACTCTTGACCCTACAAAATGAGTAATAATTAAATTTGTACGCGGTTTAAAAGGATATGTGATTTAATTCAAAATGAATGATTAAGAGCAATACGTAAATAAGCTAAAGATAAATAATGACCAAACCAATCACAATATGATGACCAAGCCTGATCTTAGGTTGAACAGTGGAATTTGTCCTCGATCAGACATTCGATACAATCTCGGTCGCGAATAAAGAAGAGAGCAAATGAAGAACACTTTGAACAATAACAAGAAGACAAAAATAAGCTTTTATTGCTTTGATTTGCGTGTCACAATGTGTCAGAATAAAATAAACATTCTCCTTTATATAATCGGATAATTTCAGTCCTAGTACAAGTCTAAATAAGTTAAAAATCATCTTTTTCCAATAAATGTCAATCCACAATTGATATCGGACGTGATTCGTTCCATAATATCTTGTTGAAGGCGAATATTACGGCCCCCTACTCGTCATGCATATCCGCGTTTCCATAGGTCCAGAAATAGTACTTGGTCTATGTCCTTCATTCTTGTTTAAACTTGAAAATAAGCACCTCATGTTTTTTCTCCATGCAAAAATCACACTCGAAACACATATTTGTATATTGGACTCACTAGAAACCTATTGAGTATATATTTAATTGATATCCCTATATAGGATTGACGTCTTGTGGTATAGGACCTATCTGTATTGTATCAAACATGTTGGTGTTAGTGTATTTTAATATTAAAATTATAATATTAAAGTGCATTATTTCTTGTGAGATAGTGATTATAAATTGGCAAGAAAGTGGTCATTACTTTGATGTAACTCATGAAACCACTAATGCCATGATCTACCACTTATTACCCACTAAAACTTATATTTTGTAACCATCAATTCATGTAGTACAATTTTATTATCTCACTACCTTATTATTTATTTTATGGAAGAGATTCTACACCTATAAATATTAGTGTTTCTTCCTTGTGCTTGGTGTGTAAAGTATGGTAGTGTGTATGAAGAAAGTGAACTTGGTGTAGTGAAAAAGAGAGTTAAGAGAAGGAAAAAATCTGAGTCTCCAACTTGTTATCTACGAAAGAGAATATTATTTTATCGCGGGAAGGTGTTTATTTTGGTGGAGCTTTGGGCTCAACAACTTGTCTAGAGTTTGTTCAAGTCACATGACGTTGTCGGGCTATTATATCCTGGAGGGAATAACTCAAGACTATTACTGCTAGACCGGTGAAGATACTATCGCAGTAGGCTTGAATCTCCTTAAAGAGAGCGAGATATTCGCGCCTCAGCCTGAAGAATATTGTTTTTTTCATCTTATTTTTTAACTGTAATTTCACCAACAAAACATGTAAATGAAACTCTATACATATGTGTGAACTTGGAAATTCATTAAAGGTAAATACGTATGTGTGAACTTGGAAATTCATTGTAGGTTGTTTACCTTAAAAACGGATAACAATTGAATTTATATGCGATTTTAAGGATACATGATATAACTAAGCACAAACTGAGAAATATATTAATATTAAAATTGACTATAAAGGAAATAGATGCAAACCAAACGAATCGAATAGCCTTGGCCCTCGAGTTCGATCACTCTTGAACCAAGAGAAGTTTTAATTGATATAAGAACAGAGTAACAAGATAATGAACGCTGAAAAAGACAGTGTATTGATTTGTATTGCGTAAATGTGATGTGTTTTACAAATGATCAGATCCCCTTTATATAGTAGGGAAGTCCTACTCTTGGTACAACTCTAAATGAAGTAAGAAATCTCATGATTGACTAATTAATCGGCCTATCCTTGATACATGTCGAGATCTCCACTGTGATCCACGCTCGGTCGTGGATATTTCCTGTTTTCCTTATCCGGCTGAACAATCTTCCCCCGATCTCACTTTTGTTCGATCCTGGGTGCTCGGTTCGGTATGGGTTCAAGGTCGAACCTTAATCTATCACGTTCCAGTCTCGATCAGTTCACGTAAGGGTTGGGCCCAGCTTTACCGTATACAAATAGTCCCCTCATTTCTTAGAGAGAGGATGACGAGAAATGATATGATCTTCCAAATCCCGCCTTGATGGCTCATGATGTAAGCGATGAATCCGACTATGATGTAAGTGACAAATGGATACTGAAACGTCCCGTCGGTCAAGTTACCAAGGCATTAAATGCTTGTCAGTCGCTGGTCGGCCACTGCCGGTTCTGAACCGTCACCAGCAAGCTATAAGTACCCTAGATTTTCCTCATTCAAACTTTTACATTCAAAGCTCCTCTTATTCTTTCTTTTTCTTCAAAAATCCCTTTGCTTTTCAACTGTTGCACCCAAATTTCTAGAACTTTCGTAAAACCGCATACCATCTTAATTCTCTTTTTTCCTATTCTTCAATGGCGAAATCTACTAAGACCGTACCACAAAAGGAGGCCACTTCTTTATCACGATCTGTCGGAGACGGGGCTGCAGCAGAACCTCACCTTGAGGAATTCATTCTGATAGAGTGCCCTACTGTTACTGACTTTAAGGTTTGAAAGACCTCCTCGGTACCAAGCTGATGTGATCTTGTCTCGAGCTACATATGCACAATCACTGAAGACCTCCTCACCAAGGTTAAAGAGGACTGCAACTGGGTCAATAAGCATATGGTGGTTCCTTCGCCCGAGGAGTCGATCACTATCCACGTGGAGGCGTTTCTAAGTATTTATACTTACCCTTTCATGTTGGGTCCCTTAGACCCTATCATCATTGCCTTTTACAAGAGGTATGATGTAACTCTCGTAAAGATCCACCCCTCGTTCTAGAGAATAGTAATTCTCCTCCGATTTTTCGTATGAAAAATCGAGGGATGTCTATTTACCCTCAACCACCTTATGCGCCTCTACGTTCCCCGACTCTATCGAGGGGGGCTGATCAAGCTTGCTTGCCGGGCCAGCAGGGCCCCGTTATCCAACATAGATGAATCTCGGGACCGAGGTGGGATAGGCCGATTTGTTCGAGTAAAGAATTCAGACATGATCCCTACTGGAAACATGCCATTTCCTGAGAAATGAAACATGAAACGTAAGTAGTACTTTGCTTTGAAGGTTCAATCTCATTTTTTCCCGCTTATCTTTTTCTTCATTAATGTTTTTGGTGTTGCAATTGTGGCCCAGATGTTGGACCCAATTCCGGAACATAAGGAATGGGCCGAGGGCCTCGTATCACAGAGTTCGTACTCCGAGCGGGATTGGATGGAATTATTGAAGGGTCGATAGGAGGCCCGCAATCATGGTAAGATCTTTTCCCTGATACATCTGATATCATTTATTTTTATCATCAGCCCCTATTTTTTTATGTTTTGTTTCGCAGGCTTACCAAAGGACGTCGAGATGAGGCCTCCATCAACCCATGATGATACATACGTTGATCCCCCAGCTTCGAAACAGGCCAAAGAGAAGGGGAAAAGAAAAGCCCTGACTCCCTCCGACTCTGAATAGAAGAGACCGAGGAAGCGGCTGGCACATAAGCCCAAAAAAGCTGGGGCCCGAGAGTTGTCATCGGACTCACTCAATCGCTTGAGGGATGAGTCCGAGGAAGAAGAAAAATTTGAGTTGGTGGCCCGAGTAAGACGCGAGTTCAAGATACCTCGAGCTATGGAGGTCGTAGAAGAGGCAGTGAGTGAAGTCCCAGAGAGGGTCGAGAAAGAGACCCGGGGCGGCGCTTCTCGAGCTGCGGAAGATGTCCCGAGGGACAAGCTCAGAGTGATCGATATTTTCGTATCCCCTCAAATTTTCAGACACCATGATTTGTGAGAAAGCCATATTTGGGTCTTCATCAAATTTTTCGGTGTGTAAGAAAGTCGTCCTTACGCGGGGCCTCAGGGGGTGACTGACATCTACGGCTTCTTAGACGGATTTGAGTCCACCACTTCCGAAGATGTCGCCGAACTTGATGACTTGCCGGTGCCAATTAAGGTACAGTCATCGGGTGCTACTGGGTCTTCATCGAGCCCAAAACTGGTAGATTAATTCCTGGCCCCAAGTGCTAACCCCGACCGCAGGCGGTCGATAACTTTTTCGGTCCCCGAGGATGCCCGGTTCTTCTCTGCCCCCGTGGGGGTTGCTAGCTACCTTAACTGCTTGGTGACCGAGGAAGACCAGGCCGTGATGAATGCAGTGGTGGCATCTTGACTATTTAACGAGGCCTAACATGCTTTGAATCGGTTAAGTTCGATGGTCACTTCTTATTTATTTTAAACTTGAAGTTGTAAATAATTATAACATCTTTCTTCGTGCTTGTAGGGTTTCGTGTTGCATCATGAGGCTTTCTTCCGAATTTGGGAGGAGCACGAGGCTGAGGCCCAAGCGCTCACCGAGAAATGGGATACTTACAAGCTTTTGAGTGAGAAGCTTTGGGCCGATTTGGAAGTGGCTCAAAGTGAGCATGTCAAGATGGCCAAGTAGGTATTTCGAGTGCTTCACGATAGTGAAGATGAATTGGAGATAGTAATTAACGATCCGATCCTACAGTTCCGGTAGAGGCTCGTACAGATCGGGCAGCTCAAGACACAGGTATATGCGATACAAGTCGAAGCTGAAGAATTCAAGAAGAATATGGACATCTTAGCCTCGAAAAAGGAAACCGTCCAAGCACAATTGGAGTCGGCCGAGACCCAACTCCAAGCTGCAAAAGAGAAGGCCTCGGTGCAGGTCAAGAAAATCAAGGAGCTTCAATCTCAATTGAACTTAGCTATTTCTGATAAGGTAAACTTGGCCAATGAACTCGAAGTGGCCAGATCTGAGGTGGTCGTGGCCAACACCAAAGTCGACGCTAAAATGGCCCAGTTCAAGGTCGATGTCGAGGCCATCCAGGCAAAGGCCAAGAGCATGGTGGATCATGCAAGATGGAAAGATCAAAGGTAAGCCCTCGAGGGAGTTCATGCTCATGGTTTCGATATTCTAGCTGAAATCGAGAATGCCAAAGCAGAGGAAACCAAGGCCCAGAAGCTGGCCTTTCCTTAGGAAGATTCCAAGAGCTTAAGCGAGTCTGAAGACGGGGAAGATCCCGAGGATGGAGATCCTACCTCCGATGAAGACCAGACCACTTAGGCCTTTACATTTTTTGCTTTCTTTTGCATCTTTTTGAGGTCGTTTTGACCATTGTAAATTTTTGTACTAGGCCATTCTAGCCTTTGTAATAAAAGAATTATTATATATATAAGGCTTTCCTCCCCTTTTTGGCTCTCAAATTTTTCCTTTGCTTTATTACTTGTATTCACAAAGGATGGAATGCCTTAGCATAAAATAACTTAGGTTGTGTAAGTTCAAACAAACCCTGCCTTTACATTATTTTGTTTTGACGCATCTCGGGGTTTCATTGTTATCGAGAACTTTCTCTATAAGTAAGTAACTCAAATTATAGTTTGCTGAGTGTAGCCTTTAGAACCGGTTGTGAAAATTTTTCTTTTTTGAAGGCCAAGTTTTTGTTACGGATTTCGGACGTGTCCTATCCGTGTTAATTGGGCCGTAGCCTTTTAGTTCGGCAACTGCCCATTGGGCTTGTTTTCCCGAGTTATCCGGGCTTGCCCGAGATAACAGTCCCCGAGTGAGGTGGCAGTGGCCTTTAGAAATCGGGGAGTTTCCTAATAGGTCTTTTTACCCCAAGGCCCGGTGACTTGGGCAATTTGAGTTGAATGGCAGTCCCGAATGAGGGAGTGGTCGTTTGCATTTCGGTTATGTATTTCCCTTGGTCTCATTATTTTTTATGAAGTACGAAGTTCTTTAAGAGATGTAAAGAGGAAAATTTTAAAACATACGATGATTGCAAGGAAAGTACTTCTCTTTATTCTCGATCAAAACACTCATAGATGCGTACATGTTTTATGCCAGGGCTCGAGCAATCTACTTGGGCACGATTTGTTTTGACCGTTTGGCCCTTACAATAAATCCTATTTATAGAGACCCTTCCTTTATGAAGTAGCTTCCTCACTAGAGTTGATATTCGAAGATAATGAATATCTGAGGGTATCCCCTCAGTACTCAAGGTTGATTGCAAAGGAACCTCGGATATTGTTGAATTGATCTTCGGTGCCGATCCCTAATCGGGCTTGATTCTAAGTTAACACGATTCATTGTTTCCCCGTTAAAAACCTCACTGAAAACCCCATTTGGGACAAAACCGGTCTAAGGGAAAAAGAGTGCAACACGTGATTTCATACCTAAAGACTTCATGTGGTTCGCCAAAAAATCCATTGTCGTCTCTCGTTGACCACCTATAATTGTTATTCTGAAATAAAAAGAAAATGGAATGGGGTCGTACCTTAGAAATAATACCGTTTTAGGTGAGATATATTCCAATTGCTCGGTATTTGTTCTCCATTCATCGTTATGAGCTTGTAGTACCCTTTCCCGGTGACCTCGAGAATCTGGTACGGTCCTTCCCAATTCCTTTCGTTCGAATTTCGGGTGTTGAGGGTGACTTCCTTAGCACTAAGTCCCCGACATGGCTCTTCGATTGTAGTATCGCTCGATCCGTTGTTTTTGGGCGGCCAATTGGACGAGGGCAGCTTCACGCCTTTCATCCAATAGTTCCAGGCTCGTATTCAAGGCCTCGTCATTTGATTTTTGTTGCATATCGGAACCTGATAATCGGATCTCCGACTTCGACTGGTATTAGAGCTTCGGCGCCATAAATCAATGAGAATAGGGTAACCCCGGTACTAGATTTCGAGGTTGTGCGGTATGCCCAAAGCACTTTGGGCAGAATTTCCTTCCACTTCCCTTTGGCGTCGTTAGCCTCTTCTTGAGATTTTGGATGATGGTTTTGTTGGTCGATTCGGCTTGCCTGTTCCCGCTAGGATGATAAGGTGTTGATAGGATTCTTTTGATCTTATGATCCTCGAGAAATTTGGTTACTTTGCTGCTGATGAATTATTTCCCGTTGTCATACACAATTTCGGACGGCATCCCAAACCGACATATGATGTGGTCCCAAATGAAGTCGATGACTTCCTTCTCCCCAACCTTATCGTAGGCATGTGCTTCAACCCACTTAGAAAAATAGTCAGTCATAAATAAATAAATTGAGCTTTACCTAGTGCCTATGGAAGAGGGCCAACGATGTCCATTCCCCACTTCATGAATGGCCATGGTGAAAATACCGAATGGAGTAGTTCCCCGGATTTGTGAATCATCGGTGCATGTCCTTGGCATTTGTCACATTTTCGAACAAACTCTTTCGCATCTTTTTCTATGTCGATCCAGTACAACCGTCTCTTATTACCTTTTGAACCAATGATCCGGCACCAGACTATTTGCAAGTGCCCACATGAACTTCCCTCAGAACATACTTCGTATCTCCCGGTCCCAGACATATCACTAGTGGACCATCGGACATTCTTCTAAACAAGGTTCCGTCTTCGGACAAGGTGAATCGTGTTGCTTTCGTGCGCAGGGCCCTCGATTATTTTGGATCTGAGGCAAGTTTTCCGGTCTTCAAGTACTATATGTATTTATGTCCCCAATTCCATGTCAAAAAATGTGGAGTTTATCTCGGTGTGGCCTCTTTCGACTACTAACCTCATGAGTTGCACAACGGCCCCCGAATTGAGATCGTCCTTCTCAATCGATGACCCCAAGTTTGCGAGGGCATCTGCCTCACTATTTTGATCTCGAGGCACGTGCTGCAAAGTCCATTCCTTAAATCAATGCAAAGTTACTTGTAACTTATCTAGGTATCTTTGCATTCGTTCTTCTATAACTTCGAATGTTCTGTTAATATGATTCACCACAAGGAGGGAGCCACAATTCATTCCTCAAGCATCTTCATGATTGCGGGATCGGCCCTCAATTCATTCCCGTTCAATGTCCTTGACACCAACTCGACCCTGTGAACAACTTCCTGGGACGGCTCGGGCTCGATCCTGCTCGGTGTATGATTCTGGTTTTGGAGCTGGGCTATCGCAGCTTGTTGAGCCAACAACATCTCGAAGATCACCCGAAGGTTGATTCCGCCCTCTTCGCCGCCATGTGCTCACTGAGCGGCCGATTGAACATCCTTCTGGATGCTACTCTCGGGATCGATGGCCAAATTTGCATTTATGGCTACATGTGAGCTGACGTCGATTGGATCTACAACCGGAACTCCATCGAGGCCAATTGGAGGCACGTCGTTCCCTGGTGCTATGTTGTCATTCTCGTCATGATGATAGAAGTCATTGTCCATATGTACGGGTGCTGCTTGTGAGTTCAACATTTTGCTCACAAGAACAAGTGTAAAATAATGTGTGTTACGAAAGTTAGCACCAGGCAATCACTTTTATCCTTAGCCCCACGGTGGACGCTAAACTATTTACCCTAAAAACGGATAACAATTGAATTTATACGCGGTTTTAAGGATACGTGATATAACTTGATACAAATTAAGAAAATATATTAATATTGAAATTGACTATAAAAGAAATAAATGCAAACCAAACGAATCGAATAGACTTGGCCCTCGAGTTCGATCACCCTTGAACCAAGAGAAGTTTCAACTGATACAAGAGCAGAGTAACAAGATAATGAAAGCTGAAAAAGACAGTGTATTGCTTTGTATTACGTAAATGTAATGTGTTTTACAAATGATCAGGCCCCCTTTATATAGTACGGGAGTCCTACTCTTGGTACATTTCTAAATGAAGTAAGAAATCTCATGATTGACTAATTAATAGGCCTATCCTTGATACATGTCGAGATCTCCGCCATGATCCACGCCCAATCGCGGATATTTCGCCTTTTTGTTATCCGGCTCAAAAAACTTCCCTCAATGTCGATTTGTTCGATCCTGGGGGCTCGAACTTTAATGGTGCAACCTCAGACCTCGATTCGGTATGGGTTCAAGGTCGAACCTTAATCTATCACGTTCCAGTCTCGATCAGTTCACGCAAGGGGTGGGTCCGATTTTACCGTATACATAGGTAAATATGTACATGGTACGCACTTCATGTTTATACCAAATCAAGCATTTATATACTATTTAATTTTAACAGTTAAAGATCCAAGTACAATACATCTAAATGACTACATAAAATGTATTTGTCTTGCGTTCACTAATTTAGTGTAAGCACGATTAAATTTTTATTTTCTTTTACCTCACTTGATTAGGCTCAATATCAACTGATACTCTTACTTGGAGGGGACTTGACATTTAACCAAAAAACAATAAAAAAAGGTTCTCTCTTTCTTTGATTTTGAGGCCAATATGGGCAAGTTGACTAAAACAAGTGGCGTACTACATATCTAGTTGTTGTCTAAACAATAGAATGACTAATTTAGTCAGAAGCTTTAGCCGTCAATTGCATTCTTTTTTCACTACCAACCGGCACCAAATTTGAAATTCAATCTACTTGCGGTTTTTACCATTTAGTATACTCATGAACTTACAAATTTAAAATTGATTCCAATTTCAGTTAAGTCTTCTTTTCTGTCACTTCTTCATGTACGAATTTATTTCCCACCAACTTTCAACTTCCATGTCCATTTACAATTTGAATTTCTCATGTGTTATTTTTAGATTTTTTATAAGTTAAAATATTTTTTTTAAAAAACATAAAATTAAATATTATTAATTTAAAAAGGGGCTACAAACCATATTCCCTCGTCAACTTGATTCCTCCTTTCCATTTAATTTTGCATGCAAGTCACATGGTGCTCGTTCAAGAAAAGTTGATGTAATGATCCATCAACTTCCAAAGGTCTCTTCAAATTCAAACCCTAATGGTAGACCTCTGCAGCAACCAACCTTTATCAACAACTTGGTACTAATATTATCTAAAGCACTTCTGTTTGGACGTCATAGTAAACTTTCCAAGAACAAGTTGTCTAAATATCTAACAATTTCTTGTCCATTTTTGTAATATCTTGTTAATAGTTTTTGAAAATTGAACTCATAAAAGCTAGCTTATTGCTCTAAACAAATGGAGAAACAGTAATTTCCCCCCTTTTTTGATGAGTGAAAAGCCTCCCACGCAGATTGGATGTATATTGACGACATATTTTAGTGTTTTTCGCAATTACATATGATACTAATATATTCGACCACTTAACTGAAGAAAGGGTTTTACAGCCTCTACTAATTTTATAGTATGGTTATTATTAGTTTCCACATTTTTATTTATATACCTAATTTTTTGTTTATAAAATCGACTTCAATACTTAACAAGTGTTTTTCAACACTTCACAGTTAAGCCAATTTTTTTGTACAATGGAAGTGGGAAAAGGAGTAAGCAGGATGAAAAAAGGGTTCGTAGATTCTCTTATTAAGGTACTTACTAAGCCAAGAAATGGCTTCGACCAATCACTAATTTTGCAAATTCTAGGGTTATATGAAGGGGCTGAGCCACAGTGCCGGTTTCGGCCGAACCCATAACTATAAAAGGATTGTAATTTCGAACCCATAAAGTTTAAATCCTAGTTCCGCCTCTGGTTATACGGTAATAGAAGTAAACTGTTTGCATAAAGTGAGAATCACCCTGCAAATTTCTTACAAGTAAAGCTAAGAACATTTTCTTAAGTCAAACATGAGAAGCATGCAACATGTCTTTTTTTGTGTATATTCTCTTGGGTAGTTTAATTTGTGAGTTCCAATTGGTAAGTTAATTAGTAGTAAGTTATTTAGTGCAACCATTTTGAGCAAGTCATAACCACGTCGAAAGGGCAACCTCCAAATTTAGCTTTATCTGTATTTCAACTTGAAAATGGTCATATTTGAATGAAGAAGATAGATACTACTCCAATATGTTTTAAGATATGGTTCGTTTCTTGAGATTAAATATCAACTTGTTCGAGTCTCTTGTTTCTTCTCCTCTCTTTTTCCCTTTTTCTTTTCTTGAGTCTACACTTTTGGGTTTAAAATAATATTAGCTGAAAAAAACAAGTTGCATTTTTTTTTCATGTACTCCATATATTATACAATACAAATAAAGATGATTAACGCTATAATTCCATTTGAAGCAAAAGTCCAGCAACAACTTTAATTTGTATATTATTGGAAATTAACAATGGCCTAAATTATATACTTATCTAATAAGGGAGTTCACAGTACATTGTATGTAACTCCAGATACGTTCATTCATTCATGACTCATTACCTGATTTTAAATGGATAATTGACAAAAGAAAAGTACATATCAAGGATTAATTACTTTTTGAGGTACTTTAATTGATTTAATACTACCTAATGAATTAAATATCTTCAAAATTCAGATAGACTAAAAGGGCCAACATCAATGTTAATCTATAGAGAGTTTTAAACTAGGACAGATCCATGCTATGTTTTATGAGTTTAATTGAATTTATTGCTTTTGACAACTCGAACTTTGTATATAGACGTATAATAAGATTACACTAATTCTAAATCCATTAACGCTAGCTCTGGATTTGCCTTTGAATAAAACAATAACCTACTCGAGAAATGAATCCTCCATGCTATATATATATATATATATATATATATATATAAAGGTGTATTTGGTTAGAGGAAGATTATAAAAAGGAAGTTGCTTAGTCGTGTATATATATCATGATATGGAAAGTCACATAAGAAACAGAGATGGACCAAATGTTTCAAAAGCTTAAATATAGGCTTTATCTTTTAAGTCAGGCCATGGTTTTGATTATCATTATGAAATCTGTCTTTACTATAGGGAGATGAAATGAAATATGATGATGTTGAATCGAACAAAATTAGTGAGCGTTTGGACATAAGAATCGTAAAATTTCAAAAGAAAGGTGAAAATGGTATTTGAAATTTAGAGTTGTGTTTGAACATGAATTTAAGTTTGGGTTGTTTTTGAAATTTTTTGAGTGAAAATTTTGAAAAAGAGTTTTTTGGAAATTTTCAAATTTTTGAAAATTTCTAAAATGCATCTTCAAGTGAAAATTAAAAATTTTATGAACAAACGCTGATTTCGAAAAAAAGTGAAAAAAAAATTAAAAAACAAAAAGATTTCTTATGTCCAAACGGGTAATTAATTAGGAACTGAGAGTGATAATATGATGGGATGGGCAATGTAAAAAAGGGTGGTAAAGTGAGGTACCTTTAGTTTGACAAATAGCATAATAGTACCAAAAAAATGATGAGATGTAAATCAATTACGATTTTGTTAACTATCTAGACGATAAAAGAAAAAAAGACATCACAATAAAGTAAAAACATGTTACGTTTTGTACCTTCCAGCAACTACACAGTCAAGGAATTCTTTAGTGCTATAATTTAAAATATCAGTCCTTTCAAATTCCAGTTTTGGATGGCAATTAAACTTTTGCATATTTAGTACAACTCTGTCATTAAGCACACACTTGTAAATATCAAGAACAATTAACAATAATTTATCACTAGACCAAGTATTTCTTAAAGATAATTATTTGAAGGTCGTTACTTGATAATTAAAGTAACAGGTAAACGCCTTGATCTCTTCACCAAGGAGAGCATAAAAAGGACAACATTGATAACATATGCAATAGAGAACAAAAAATAAAAATTTTAAGAAGTAGAGAAATAACACTTGAAGACCAATAGCAAGTTAAGATAATGAAGTTTAATTGTTTATTTTTAGAAGAAATGTTCATATGAAGCTATCTATAATCATAGAATACTATTAGGTCTCAAACTTGAGTTGTATTAACTTCATATTTAAGATAGATAAAGAGGATTTTGAGGAGCGATAAGGGGAAGCTAAAGAATTTTGAGGTCATTGTAGTGCTAGTTAAAGAATTTGCACACGATTTGCCTCCAGAAACATCATTTCAAGTGACAAAAACTTGAGGCCTCCAACAAGATGCCATGGTTCGATTAGGACATTAGAAAGCAAACTTTATTAGTCAATCTTATGTAGATGGGGCTTTTAAAGTTGGTATTTCAGCATTTTTATCTATCTGCTTTTAACTAGATATGCACGTATAATTACTAATATTCATGTACCCTAGCTCTTTTCCTGAACAAGAAAAATGTTTTCACATAAAATTAGAGTAATCGGTTGGTAATCCAGTTAAAGTTTCAATTGCATAGTCATGCTAGTGGCGCATACGTCTGCATTGGACACTGGACCTGTATACGGTCGATATGGAAATGATTAGTCGAGACCAAAACGTGACGGGTCGGAGCTCGACCCCTGACTATATTGTACCCAAGCGTGAAGATAAATCGTTGAGCTCGTGACCCCGGGACCGAACGAGATCGAGGGAACTTTGCCGGGCCATATAACGGAAGACCGAAATATCCGCGATCAGTTGAAGATCACGGTGGAAATCTCGGCATGTATCAAGGAGAGGCTGATTAATTAGCAATTCATGAGATTTTTTTACCTTTTATAGATTTGTACCAAGAGTAGGGTTCGCATACTATATAAAGCGAGGCACGATCATTTGTAAAATGCATTGTAACACGCATCAAAGAAGCAATATATTGATCATTTCTAGTTCTTGTTATCTTGTTAACCTGTTCTATCATCGAATGATGCATTTCTTGACTCGCTTCAAGGCTAAGATTGTTTAATTTGTGTGATTTGTATTTATTTCCTTGTCATTAATTTCAGTATTAATCTATTTTCTCAACTTGTATCAAATAATATTACATATCCTTAAAACTACGTATAAATTCAATTGTTATCCGTTTTGTGGGTAAACAATTTGGCACCCACTGTGGGGCCAAGGATAATAGTGATTATTTGATACAAAGCACTATAACACACATTTCTTTACACTTGCCTTTTGAAGTATCTTAGATCCCAGGCTAAAATACAAAAATATCAAATTCCCAATCAGCACCTCTGCATGTTGACAACGAGCCTGGTCACCGAAATGAAAATAACAACATAGGTTATGAGATACCACATGTTGATCCCGCTGGAATTCCGATCGTAGATCCGATTGATGTTAATTCGCATGTGGCTATCGATGCAAACATGCCTACTGATCCCGAAAATAGCATTTGTAGCGGAGTCCGATCGGCAACTCGAAACACACAAAATGTTGAAGGGACGAGATCAGCCTATGAGTGATCTTCAAAATGTTGCAGGCGCAACAGGTGGCAATAGCCCAGTTACAAAACCAAAACCGTGCACCAAGGAGGGTTGAGCCCGATCCTGGGAAGTCACCCCCAAGGATCAAGTGGTCACTGAAAGGTCGAACGAAAAAACGAATCGGGGGCTAACCCAGAAATTATAAAGAAGCTTAAGAATATGACAAAACGGATAGAATCAGGGGACAAGAAGCTCGAGGCCAATGATAAAAAGGTGAAAACCTGAAATTCCGGTTAGATCAAATACCAGGAGCACCCCTGATATTGAAAGGCCTGGATTTCAAGAAGTTCGTGCAAAAACCCTTTGCCCCGAGCGCGGCTCCGAAACCGGCCCCCAAGAAGTTTCGCATGCCCGAGATTCCTAAGTACAATGGAACGACTGGTCCGAACGAATATGTCACCTCTTACACATGTGCCATCAAAGGGAATGATCTAGAGGATGATGAAATCGAATCCATCTTATTAAAGAAATTCGGAGAGACCCCGTCAAAGGGAGCCATGATATGGTATCACAATTTACCACCTAATTCTATTGACTCTTTTGTTATGCTTGCAGATTCTTTCGTAAAGGCACACGCCGGAGCCATCAAAGTCAAAACCAGGAAATCGGACTTTTTCAAGGTCAGACAAAAGGACATCGAAATGCTCAGATAATTCGTATCACGATTCCAAATGGAACGGATGGACCTACCACTGGTCACTGATGATTGGGTCGTTCAAGCCTTTATCCAAGGACTCAACGTTCGAAGCTCAGTGGCTTCACTGCAGTTGAAACAGAATCTGATAGAATATCCAGTTGTTACATGGGCCGATGTGCATAATCGGTACCAGTAAAAAATCAGGGTCGAGGACGATCAACTTGGGGCTCTTTCCGGGAAGAATCAAGAGAGATATTGACTGGGAACAAAGGTTGAACAGAGACAGGTATCAACCATATAATGGGGATCAGAGAGGAAACGGGTTCAGGCAAAATTCCATAAGAAACGAAAGGAGAAATGATCGAGGTTAGAGTAGCAGGGGACTTATGACAAAACGGCTTCGACAGATCAATCGGGCCCAAAGATGCTCTAAGGCTATCGGAATACAACTTTAATGTCGATGTTGCCGCCATTGTATCAGCTATCGGACGCATCAAAGATACCGAATGACATCGGCCTCTACAGATCGATCCAACATAAAGGGATCCTAACCAAATATACAAGTACCATGGCACTCACGATCATAGAACCAAAGGTTGTCGACAGCTGAGGGAGGAAGTAGCTCGTTTATTCAACAACGGGTACCTCCGAGAATTCTTGAGTGACCGAGCCAAGAATCACTTCAGGAACAGGGATTCTAACAAACAGGAAGAGCAAGAGGAACCCCAGCACGTCATCAACATGATCATCAGCAGGGTTGATATCCCACAAGGGCCGATGTTGAAATACACTAAGGTATCCATCACTAGAGAAAAAAAAACTCGAGATTACGTACCGGAAGGAACTCTATATTTCAACAACTAGGATGCAGAAGAAATTGTACAACCCCATAACGATGCACTGGTAATATCTGTACCATGAATAAATTTCGGGTTAAACGTGTGTTAATTGATCCAGGTAGCTCGACCAACATCATTCGGTCAAGGTTCGTGGAACAACTCGGTCTACAAGAGAACGTCGTACCCGCAGTCTGAGTCCTGAATGGATTCAACATGGCATGCGTAACCACTAAAGGGGAAATAACATTACCAGTTAATGCCGCCGGTACCATATCGGAAGCCAAGTTTTATGTAATCAAGGGTGACATGAGATACAACGTCCTGTTTGGAGACCATGGATCCACAACACGAGGGAAGTACCTTCGACCCTTCATCAGGTTTTAAAATTCCCGACGCTAGGAGGGATTAAGACAATCTACGGTGAGCAACCGGCCGCAAAGGAGATGTTTGCACTCGATGAAGTAATTCCAATATCAACACTTGCAACATCAAAGGAGCAAAGGTCGGAAACAAAACAAGGGACCAAATAGCAATCATCGGTGCTAGCCTCGACCCAACCAGACAAGCAAGGGACCGATGAAGACGATGATTACGTCTTCCCGATCGGAAGGTATACCTGGGCACGAGGTTAATACCTGAGCTCAGGCGAAAACTCATTCATTTTCCTATAGTTAACATTGTTTGCTTTGCTTGGTCCCATATCAACATGACATGGATCCCACCAGAAATCACCACTCACAAGCTGAGCCTGGACACAAAATTCCATCCGATTAAGTAGAAAATGAGGCCCCAGTCCGAGATCAAACATGCGTTCATCAAGGATGAGGTAACCAAACTCCTTAAAATAGGGCCATCCGGGAAGTCAAATAACCGAAATGCTTAGAAAACATAGTAGTGGTCCCTAAAAAGGGAACAAACTGAGGATATGTGTGGATTATAAAGATTTAAATAAGGCATGCCCCAAAGACTCTTTTCCTTTGCATAACATCGATCGCATGATCGATGCCACGACCGTTCACGAGATCCTCAGTTTTCTCGATGCCTACTCCGGGTACAAACAAATACAAATGAACCCGATGATAAAAAAAATACCTCTTTCATCACTAAGTATGGCACATACTGCTATAACGTGATGTCGTTTGGGTTAAAAAATGTCGGTGCCACCTACCAACACCTAGTAAACCAGATTTCGAAGAACAAATAGGAAAATCCATGGAAGTTTACATTGACAGTATGTTAGTTAAGTCCCTGCGAGCAGAGGACCATTTAAAGCATTTGCAGGAAACCTTCAACATATTGAAGTACAACATGAAGTTGCATCCGGAAAAATGTGCGTTTGGAGTCGGATCAGGTAAATTTCTGGGGTTCATGGTATCCAACTGAGGAATCGAGATCAACCACGACGAGATCAAAGCTATCAAAGATATCACGGTAGTGGACAACGTGAAGGCAATGCAAAGGCTATTCGGGCACACTGCCGCCTGGGACGATTCATCTCGAGGTCTTTCGACAAGAGCCACCGATTTTTCTCGTTATTGAAGAATAAAAAGAACTTCACATGGACCTTGGAATGCCAACGGGCCTTAGAAGAACTTAAACGATATCTATCGAGCCTGCCACTGCTTCATACGCCGAAGTCAGGTGAAAAACTGTACTTTTAATTGGGAGTAAGGGTGTTCATAACAACCCGAAAAACCGAACCAAACCGAAAACCAAAACCAAACCGACCAAAAAAATCGATAAATTTTAGGTTTGGTTTGGTTTTGGTTTTGAATTTTAAAAACCGATCAAATTTGGTTTGGGTTTGGTTTCATTCAAAAAATAACCGAATCAACCCGACTATAAAAGTAGCTATTTAAATTTATTATTACACCTATATATATATGTATATTTTTTATATAAATTTTTTAAAATTTTATGGTATATATTAGTCATTTATTTTTTTAGTCTAGTTCTTTGCTATTTAATAATCTAATTCTTTGCCTTTACATTCTAGTTTGATTGGTAATTTTTTTTCGCTAAGTATTAAAAAATTATTTCATGCTAAAAATAAATCAATTTTTAATTGAGTAATTAAATTATTCATCAATATTTTATTCAATTATCATCAATATATCTTGGTAAATGATAAATTTCTCAAAGAGCAATTGATTTGATAGTGTTATGTTGAAAATGTAGTCGCCGGAATATGCGTTTGGTAGTGTATGTTCCATATTTAAGAAACAAATCGACGAATAACCGAAAAATTGACAAAAACCGAATCCATAAGAAACTGACTTAATTGGTTTGGATGGTTCCAATATTTGAAAAACCGACTTACTCGGTTTGGTTTCTTTTTTGAGAAAAATCGACCCAAATCCATGAACAACCCTACTTGGGAGTATCGGAAATAGCAGTAAGTAGAGTCTTGGTTCGGGAAGAACAAGGTACGCAATTTCCAATTTATTATGATAGCAGGACCTTAGGTGATGCTGAAACTAGGTATCCTCACCTAGAAAAATTGGCGCTCACTCTGCTAAGCGTCTCTAGGAAACTGAAATCATATATTCATTTCCATCTTATATGTGTTATGACAATTACCCGTTACAAAATATAATGCATAAACCCAAACTCTCGGGAAAATTGGCCAAAGGGGCCATAGAGATCAGCGGGTACGATATTGAGTATCGATCCAAGACAGCCATTAAGTCTCAAATTTTGGCAGGTTTCATGACTGACTTTACGCCATCCCTGATACCCGAGGTCGAAAGGG
The DNA here is from genome assembly GCA_005239525.1 of Nicotiana knightiana. NCBI lineage: Eukaryota > Viridiplantae > Streptophyta > Magnoliopsida > Solanales > Solanaceae > Nicotiana > Nicotiana knightiana. The sequence continues at coordinate 40,111 of ML403455.1, forward strand.
AGTTGGTGGTAAACTCGGGGAAGTCTTCGAGAATCTGGACCCTCTTTACGGACGGTGCCTCCAACACGAATGGGTCCAGACTTGGCATTATACTGAAGCCGCCCACAGGAAACATAGTTAGGAAATCTATTAGAACTGTGATATTAACTAACAACGAGTCTGAATATTAGGCCATGATTACAGGTCTTGAACTGGCCAAAAGCTTGGGGGCGGAGGTGATCGAAGCTAAATGTGACTCCCTCCTAGTGGTAAACCAAGTTAACTGAATGTTCGAAGTCAGGGAAGAATGAATGCAAAGGTACCTAGATACGCTGCAGGTAACATTACATCGGTTCAAAGAGCGGACTTTGTAGTACATACCTCGAGATCAAAATAGCAAGGTCGATGCCCTTACAAACTTGGAATCGTCGGTCGAAGACGAAAATCTCGACTCGGGGGAAGTCGTACAACTCATGAGGTCGGCAGTAGAAGAAGGTCACGCCGAAATAAACTCAACAAGCTTAACTTGGTATTGGAGAAATAAATACGTAGAGTATTTGAAGACTGGGAAACTTCCCTCAGATCCAAAAGAATCGAGATCCCTGCGCACAAAAGTAGCTCGATTCAATTTTTCCAAGGACGGAAACTTTTGCAGAAGAATGTTTGATGGCCTGCTAGCGATATATTTGGGATCGGGAGATACCGAGTACGTTCTGCGGGAAGTCCACGAGGGCACATGCAGAAATCACTAAGGCGCCGAATCATTGGTTTGAAAGGTAATTAGAGCCGGTTATTACTGGATCTACATGGAAAGGGATGCGAAGGAGTTCGTACGAAAATAAATGTGATGAATGCCAACGACATGCCCCGATCCACATCATATGTCAGTTATGAATGCCATCCGAAATTGTATGTGACAATGGGAAACAATTTATCGGCAACAAAGTGACCAAGATTCTCGAAGACCACAAAATCAAAAGAGTTTTATCGACACCTTATCACCCTAGTGGGAACGGGCAAGCCAAATCGATCAAATAAACCATACTCCAAAAACTTAAGAAAACGTTAATCGATGCCAAAGGAAAGAGGAAGGAGATCCTGTTCGAAGTCTTTTGGGCATATCGTACGACCTCGAAGTCCAACACCGAGGACACTCCATTCTCATTGGTTTACGGTGCCGAAGCTCTAATACCAGCCGATGTCGGAGAGCCAAGTATCAGATTCTGATATGCAACAAAGGAATCAAATGACGAGGCCATGAATACGAGCCTGGAGCTATTGGATGAAAGGTGTGAAATCGCCCTTGTTCGAATAGTTGCCCAAAAGCAACGGATCGAAAGGTATAACAATCGAGGTCCAACCTTTGTTACTTCAACGTCGGGGACTTAGTGCTAAGAAAGGTCACATTGAACACCTGAAACCCGAACGAAGGAAGTTGGGACCGAACTAGGAAGGGCCATATCATATCATCGAGATCACCGGAAAGGGATCCTACAAGGTCGGGACGATGAACAGCGAACAACTACCGAGCAATTGGAATGTAACTCAGCTAAAATGATATTATTGCTAAGGAACGATTCCGTTAGTTTTATTTTGTTTATATCTTGGATTAACTCTTGTAGGTAATCGATGAGGAAAAGTATGAAATTTTAGGTCTAAAAGCACGAGTTGCACTCTTTTTCCCTTGAACCGGTTTTGTCCCAAATGGGTTTTTGGCAAAATTTTAATGAGGCAACAAGTAAATCGTGCTAACATAGAACTGAATGCCGGCAAAGAACCGGTAACAATAATCAAAACATTATTCGAGGCCTCATTTCAATCGACCTCGAACACTGGGGGGAATCATCCTCCGATGTCGGCTTAAGCATGGAAAGAAATTTCAGAATTTAAGGGTCTCGATTGATAGGATTCAATGTAAGGGACAAATGGTCGAATGAACCATGCCCACATAGACTGATCGAACCCTGACAAAAAACATGTACACATACATCCTTATTACGGACAAGAATAAAGAGAAGTCTCTTATTTTCAACCATCTTATATTTTAATATGTCTTAAAATTTCTTCTCTACATTCCTTAAAGAATTTCCTACTTCTGAACCCCTAAAGATAACGAGCCTAAGGGCCACTTACAACAGGCGTTCGAATAATCACTCTCTCACTCGGGTACTGCCGTCCGAAAACAAACTCGAACGACCCAAGTCACTAGGCCTCGCGGGCATAAGACCTATTAGGCAAGCCCCGGATTTTAAAGGCCACGACCACCCCCGCTCGGGGACTGTTATCTTGGGAAAGCCCGGATAGCTCGGGAAAGCAAGTCCAACGGGCAACTCCCGAACTAAAAGGCTACAGCCATATTACCACGGCTCGGAGACGTCCGAGGCCCGTAACAAAAATTAGGCCTTCAAGAAAGAAAGTTTTTCATAACCGGTTCTAAAGGCTACCCTCGACGAACTATAATCTCGTCTACCTACTTTGGGAGGAAGTTTCCTGTAAAACCAAACCCCCAAAGAATGACTTAAGATAAACTAATGTAAAGGCAAAGTTTTGGTCAAATGTTCGAACATAACTTGATTATTTCGTGCTAAGGCAATTTGATCTTTTTGAATGCAAATAAGAAATCAAAAGGTAAAAATCGAAAGACGAGAAAAGGAAAGAAAGCCTTACATATATTCATAACAAGGGCCAAACAACCCGATAATTTTTCTTACAAAGGCCCAACGCCCTCAACAAAAATGCAAAAAACAAAAACATCTAAGAGCCTAAGTGGCTTGGTCCCCATTGGAGGCAGCATCTTTATCCTCGGGATCTTCCCGCCTTCAGACTCGCTTAAGCCCTCGAAATCTTCCTCGGGAAAAGCCAGCTTCTAGGCCCTGGCTTCACATGCTTTGGCATTCTTGATTTCAGCCAGTATGTCGAAGTTCTGAGCATGGAATCCCTCGAGGGACTCCCTTCGCACCATGTTTTTAGCTTCCTCCTAAATCTCCTCGACATCAACCTTAAATTGGGCCACTTTATCTTCAGCCTCGGTCTTGGCCACAACCACCTCTAATTTTGCCGCATCGAGTTGCTTGGCCAGATTCTCTTGACCAGAAATAGCCAAGTTCAGCTGAGATTGGAGCTCCTCAATCTTCTTGGCTTGCACCAAGGTGTTCTCTTTTGCAGCCCGGAGCTGAACCTCAGCTAAAACCAGTTGCTCTCGGGCGGTTTCCTTTTCCGAGTCCAAGCAGTGCATAGTGTTTTTCCATTCCTCGGCCTCAGCCTTTACCGTGTCCACCTCCACCTGGAGTTGCTTGATCCGGTCAAGTCTCTTCTGGACCTGTGGGTTCGGGTCGTTAGCCATTGTGTCTGAATCGTCATCACTGAGTTCGAATACTCATCTTACCTGCTCGACCAAACCGACATGTTCCTTCCGAGCTGCTTTTAGCTCGGCCTGGAGTTTGTCACTGAGAATCTTATAAGTGTCCCTCTTCTCAGTTAACTCCCTGACCTCGACTTTGTGCTAGGATAAATCCTCCCGATATCGGAGGAAATCTTCGTGATGAAGTACCAAGGCCTGCGAGCATAAGGAAGAATGTTACGATTATTTATAATTCAAACTTTAAAGTACTAAGTGAAGAGGCACTTGAAGTTACCCGATTCAACACCTGATGAGCTTCATTGAACAGGCAGGACGCGTCCACTTTGTCCATCACCTGGTACTCTTCGTTCACCAAGCACCAAAGATAGCTAGCAACCCCACAAGGGCAGAGAGAACCCGGGCATCCTGGATAGAGATGACTATTGACCCTTTTCGATCGGGATCATCACTTGGAGCAGGGAATCGATCCACTAACTTTAGGCTCAAAGAAGGGCCCACTGGCTCCCGAAGACGGTGCTTTAATTGGTACCGCTAAATCACCAAGCCCGTTCATATTCCCTGAGGCGGTAGATTCCAAGCCATCAAAGAATTTATAGAGATATGCCGCCCCTGAGGCCCCTCGTGCAAACAATCCCTTAGCATAACGGCCTTGTTGATCATGGAGTCAGAGAATAGAGGGGACCCGGTAAGATCAATCACCCCAAGTGCATATTTTGGGGAATTCTCTCCTGCCCCAGGAATATCGGCCCCAACTTCCTCTTCGACCTCTCTAGCTTGGGGCATAGCGGCCTCGCCCTTCTCCAATCCAGGGACCTCGGTCACTACCCTCTCAGCAGTCTCCCCGGCTTGGGGCAATACAATGTGGGCTCGCACCCGAGCCACCAGCTCAGAATCTTCTTTTTCTTCCGACTCATCCCTCAGTCAGTGGACTAATTCTGACGGGAGTGCACCGATGTTTTCTTTGGGCTTGCACACCTGCCTCTTTTTTGGTTTCTTCTTCTCCGACATTGGGGAGCTCGGAGCCCCTTTTCTTTTCTTGTCTTTCTCCTGCTTTGGATCAGGAGATTGGGGGATGACGATTTCATCTGCAATGGGGCCTCATCGCGACATATTTCTTGAGGCCTACAAAGAAAAAAAGAGATGAGTAATCTTGGAAAGAAACCTAAGTGATGTCAGTTCTAGGAAAGAATTTTACTGTGTGAATGGGCCTCCCACCGGCCCTTTGAAAGTTTGCGCCATGCGCGCTCAGAATAGGGCTTCTGTGATACGAGGCCCTCGACACCACGAAACATAGATTATATTAGAGGAAAGGGGAAAACAATAAACAAAAGGGATGAGATTATACTTACGCTTCATGTTCCATTTCTCGGAAAATGGCATTTCTTCAGCCGATATTAGATCTGAGGTATTCACTCGAACAAACAGGACAACCCATCGGTCCTCGTCTATACCCGAGAACGGGGCCTTAGTGGCCCGACGAGCAAGTTTTATCAATCCCCCTCGGTAAAGTTGGGGATTGTAAAAATGCATGAGATGGTCAATGGTGAAGGGGCACTTGTCGATTTTGTTTACGAAAAATGGAGGAGAATCACTATCCTCCAAAATGAGGGATGGATTTGACCGAGGGTAACCTCGTACCTCTTACAGAAGGTGATGATGACCGGATCTAGAGGTCCCAACATGAAGGGATAAGTGTAGACACTTAAAAAGTCCTCCACGTGGTAGTGATTGACTCCTCGGGCGTTGGTACCACCACGAGTTTACCATCCCAATTACAGTCTTCCTTGACTCTGGGGAGGAGATCATCAGTAATGGCTCGACCCGGAATGGAAGGAGTTTTCTCGATCTTGAAGTCGGTTCCGGTTGGGCACCCCGTAGGAACGAACATAGTTGAAGGGGGTTCCGGTGTCTTTTCCTCGACAACAGTGGACGGGGCTTTTTCTTCCTCTAACAGTCTCGGGGAAGAGGGACTCTCCTTTTGAGGAACAGATTTATAAGTCTTCGCTATTACTTCTAAGTAAGGGTGAAAAAAAGCTACTGATGAAGGGGAAGATGTATTTGGCAGATAGTTTGTAAAAATTTGCAGAAAACAATAAAAGAATAAGTAGTGAACTTAACTTGGAAAATTAGAGGATGAAGGTGATAAAGTTTTTCTTAAGCACGCAAGAGCAAGCGTTTGAATGTAAAAGTTCAACCGGGTGGATGGGTGAAGTATTTATAGTTTGTAAAACGGCGGTTCAAAACCTGTAGTGGCCGACCAACAACTGACACACATTTAATTCCTTGAAGACTGGACCAACGGGACGTTTCAGTGACCTTTTGTTGCTTACACCATGGTTTATCGTTGCAAGGCTCAGAAGTTCATATCATTTCCCGTCGTCTTCTCTCTGAAAAATGAGGGGACTATCTATATACGGCCGAAACGGGGTTCGTATATTATATGATCAGTCAAGACCAAAACGTGACAGGTCGGAGCTCGACCCCGGACTATATCGTACCCAAGCGCGAAGATAAATCGTTGAACTCGTGACCCCAGGACCGAACGAGATCGAGGGAACTTTGTCGGGCCATATAACGGAAGGCCGAAATATCCGCGATCAATTGAAGATCACGGTGGAAATCTCATAATATATCAAGGAGAGGCTGATTAATTAGCAATTCATGAAATTTTTTACCTTTTATAGAATTGTACCAAGAGTAGGGTTCCCCTACTATATAAAAGGAGGCATGATCGTTTGTAAAATGCATTGTAACACGCATCAAAGAAGCAATATATTGATCATTTCTAGTTCTTGTTATCTTGTTAACCTGTTCTATCATCGATTGAGGCATTTCTTGACTTGAGGGCGATCAACCTTCAAGGCTAAGATTGTTCAATTTGTATGATTTGCATTTATTTCCTTGTCATTAATTTCTATATTAATCTATTTCTCAACTTTGTATCAAATTTATTACATATTTTTAAAAATGCATATAAATTCAATTGTTATCTGATTTTGAGGGTAAACAGGACCAAATAGAAAAAGGATGGAGCAAAGGAGAAATTCTTGTGTGGGCCAATCTCATAGGAGTAACTAATATGAAAAAACTACACGGGTGATCGCTTTTTAAAATGGGAAAAATGACAGATTTGTCCCTGTACTTTGATAATTGTTCACGTTTATACCTCGTTCTACTTTCCGTCCAAAAATATCCCCACTATTAACAAAGTAGATAAAATCACCCCCAACCCTAACGGATTTCCAACATGGCAATGAGACCCCTCACTTAAACTGCTAACTGGGCCATTTTCAACCCAAATTTTAAAGGTTCGTGCCCATGTCTATGACCTAAATACCCGTGCCCATTAATGGCTACCTCTCCTCCTTCTTAAAACCCTAAGTTAGACATCGAAATTTTAGCTCAACATTGCTCTAGACCCATTTCACAACTTTTTTCTTGACCTATTTTACCATAAGAATCTATCATGTAACAGGTGGAATTAGAGTTTTTTCCACATCAGAGACGACAATCAGATAGATATAGATAAAAAAAAGGATGATGATGCTATATTGTTTGAAAATTGCTAGATTTATGATAAAATTTTCAGATTTATACCATTTACCGTGGTGGTCAACGGCGAGGATACAACTCATGGCACATAAAGAACTAAAAAAAGTGAGAGTGCAAAGGTTTGAGGTTGTGGAGGAGGCATTCGCTCCTCTACGCAATTTATGGCACATGGAGTCCACCGTGTCATTTTAGTTGCTGAGTCATGGACAACTGTTATGATTAGGGACGATTTTGACTATTTTCTTAACGGCACACATATATTTGGACCGAAAGTAGAAACAGGTATAAACGTGACTAATTTTTGATAGTATAGGGACAATTTTAGCCTTTTTCCCTTTTAAAAAGTACTATTCTCTAGTAACGTGTGTTGCACGTTTGTTCCCTGTTATTATTATTATAAAAATATTGACAAATTTTAAAAAATATTAAGTTATTAAATAAGAAATGCTACAACTAATAAAACATAGTCAATTTTACCATTTAAATTTTATTCATTAAATAAAATTAACAACAGTGGAGTAGTGTATTTTTCATTTAGCAAAAAGTATTTGAAGCTAATTAAGATAATGTAACCTTTAATGGTACGAATATGTTGATGAATTCCAGGTCTAAATTTAACAAACGCATGTAAATGGTCTTAACAAATTTAGGGAAAATATGGAGAAATGTATATTTCAACAAAACATACAAACAAAGCATAATGACTATACATTTATCTTCGCCCCAAACATTCAACGTAGGATTGCTCGTTCAGATTTATAAATACTTCCTCAGAAGTAGAAATGAAAATAAAATTATAACAAAATCTGACTTGCACTCACTAATTAAATATTTCGCTTTACTCAAGCCAAGTACTCACAATTACACACCAAAATTTAAATCTCGTAGTCTCAGAAGATAACAATAAAAGAAATAAATACAAAAAAACATAGGATGAGACTAAAGTTATAACACCACAATGACCAAAACATACATATTTATGCACTAAAGTTACGATACCTCTAAATACTATAATTAAAATATATTGACAATTGAATAGTTAATTATGACACAATACAAGAATTATGTATACAAACACAATCGGAATTTATATATTTCAAATCCCAAGAAATAATAGAAAAGTCACATGAGTAAACAGAAGACAAATGAACAAAAATAACAAAGAGAATACATGAAGAGTTCATCTGGCAACATAATATTTGCCTTGTCCTCGACAATAATGCTAGGACTCTAAACTCGGTAGAAAATACAGAGCATATACAACAATATATGAATAAGGCCTGTGAATTTCCATTGCCCAACACCTCGATAATCAAGATATCTCACTTGTCATTATCAGTAAATAGCCAATAATGTTATAGTAAATCAATGAAAAAATATTATTTTCACATGGCACAATTCACATAAAAATCTTGTAAGGCGACTGTATTTATAAGCCAAAAAAGACAATCAATGATAATGCAAAAATCTCAAAAGTCACGATAATGAAAGGTTGATTAGCTAGTTTTCTTCGTTTCCGTTACAAGTGAAACAAACACGGCACATTAGAAATACTTTAATTTCAGAATAACTATTTAATTAGTAATTTTTCTGTATGTAATTATTGCTTGAACTTGCACCATACAACTCCAAATGCCAAGCAAAATGTGGAAAGGCACATATATATAATTAAATAGTAGTAACTCTTTATTGTCATGCTAATTGTAACTTACACTAGAATATTAGTCCAGACAAGAATTTATAACATATATTTACGTATTTGTACAATAATAACAAATTGAATTTGTAATAAAAGGGTAAAATGGTCGATTAATGTTTGAAGGAAATTTTAGTAAAATAACTTTCACTAAAAGTCTTCACACTTATAATATAATATGATATGATGATACCTGCACACACACACACACACACACACACACATACACACACACACATATATATATAGAGGTTGAGCCAGGATTTCAAGCATTTGAGTTTGAAATGCTAATTTTTTAAGTTATTAGGTCAAATATAGAGTTTGAAAGCTATTGATTTTGGCCAAACCCGTTTCCGACACTCTAGCTCTGCCCCTGATGATAACACTTTTTTTGACGTAACTTATTGATCTTTGAAAGAACCAGCTTGCAGAAATAATATATATCAACTGTTAAAAAGAAATAGAAATACTTTGACAATATTCTGTGACAAATTGGGATTGAGCCTTATTTGTTGTTGTCGTACATGTTGTCGCGCCCCCTTTTTCTCGTGAAATCGGGTTTCAACATTTTTTGGGGCAACTCCTTTTGAGAGGGTAAGCAATTGGAATTGAGAGGGTAAGCAATTGGAATTGAGAGAGTCGCCACCTATCAAATTAAGATACATTAGGACACCTAGAGCAGATAACTCATATTACCAGTTTACATTACCAGAGATCGGGTAAGGACTCAAATTACCTCGAGAGGAAGGTGTTAGGAACCCCTCGAGGTCCACAACGGCGGATCTCGGCCGAACATACATTAAGTGATTTAGTCCAAGGAAAATAAATCAATTTGAAAAAATAAAATACTCGATTTATTTTAGAATAGGAATGGGGGGCGGGGGGTCCTAAATTTTTTAGCCTATAGGATCACCCCGTGCAATACTTTGTAGCTCCCTCAAGTTGGGTGCCACTCATAGTATTTAGCGCACAGACTATCATCTCCTACTACCCGATTACTATCTTTAAGTTGTTACTTAAGCATTATAGTCAATTCTAGTTCGTTTCCTATGCGTGCACTACCCGTCCCTTGCCTATGGCCCTGGAGGTATTAGGACCTCTATTTGGGATAGTTCTAGACCCAGCCTATGTTGCTCAAAAATGTAAAAATATAGGCGACAAGCAAAACAATTAGGATTTTCATATAAAAGTCAAATATGGGATCATATTGACCTCCACACATAAAACAACAAATGCACGCAATCGATTTAGCAAACTTTGTTAAACTTAATATCTTATAGGCAGAATATCTATGTGAGAAAACAGAGTGCAGTTTTATTAAGGCGAGTGTTAAGACCTGTTGTTTGCCTACTGATTTTATTCAGTATAGTCTAGGCACTTCAGGCGGTAATACATCACAATTATAAATCTAGAATTATTATTCAGTCCTACAGGTATATTGCCTAAGTGATTGATAGTGGGGATTGAATTCAGAACCAACTAATAGAATCCAATAGGCATGACTTCTACGAGTTTGATGGTTGTAGACCTATAGACATGGTTTCTAGGTGTAGCACTGACTTTAACTTATAGAGATATGTTTTGTTTCCCTTTTTAATCCTATAGGCATGCTTTGTAATTACTGTACTGACTTAAGTCCAATAGGCATGATTTCTAGGTTTGAAACTAGTTTTAGTCCTATAGGCATGGTATCTATTATTGAATTGATTTAATCCTATAGGCATGATATCTAGTGAGCAGTAATGCGGGCAGAAATTGTACATATTGCCAGAAAACAATTAAATCAAACACTGGGATCCTATAGGCATGATTGTTAATGCATGTTTGTTGGACATATTGATAGATCTTATGGGCAGGATTTCTAATGCAATTATAACATCAACCCTATAGGCAGGATCTCTAATATGCATATATAGAATTCAGAATCAACATTACCAATGAAAGTCTTATAGGCAGGATTTCTAAGCACAACGTAGAACTTGTACAGTTTTGAGTAAGAATTAATAGCATAGCTGAAACCCTATAGGCAGGATTTCTACCCAGTTAATAAGGTTAATAAGAAAACCCCTCAATTTTACTATATACCCCAAAATATGTTCATTACAGACTTATTATAAACCAGAGTAATGAATAAATTACATAATAGTAATAAGATATACTATAAGGAGCCTTTGTTAACCCAGATAAACCTGGGGACAACGCCTTTAAGCCAATCACCTTTGAGGCTTATTTCATTGGTACATCATAGTCAATGGTGAGGGACTCACCCATAACACATATAAAACTAAGTTATTGATGTGTCAAAGTTCCCAAGGGCCTCAGGGACCTAGGGCAATGCTCACACCAGAACCACATAGTCAGAAGATGACTCACAAGAGATTGGGAACTAGTTCCCAGTGTGTCAGAGTTCACAGGAGTCTCATATGGACCCTGAGCAGTGCTCACAATGGAATGGTTGAGGATAGAACCGAAGGGACTAAGAATGGATGTTTTTGAAAGAGTAACAACATATAAGAGGAGGTAGAGACAGGTTTAAAACAGTGTTGAGTTCAGAAAAAACATAGTTCAGAACACAGAATTATATTCATCAAAACAAGCAAGGTTTGTAAGGCACATAGATTCAAAGAGACCTAATTATACTAAGTGAGCATGCTCACATTTTGGAAAACCATTGTTTAATCACAGAAACAACTTAGGCAAAACAGTCAGATCATCACATGTATTCAGAGAGATACCAGACATGTTAGCAAAAAAATTGACAGGGCATATGAACTAAGTAACAAATCTGTAAAGTTAGAATAAATTAACTAATTACATGTTGGTAGTATCCTAAGAATGCAAAGTTCAGAACAGGTGTAGTATTAGCAAACAGTGCATGAGACAAGTTAAACATTAAGCTAGCTTGTAGGAGGATTCATATTATTCAAAATAATTAATCTTAAATTAATAGTATTAACTATAGGATTAGACAAAGTCATAGAAGAATAAGGGAAGAATCATACTCGGAAATTAAACATGCTAGTAGAGCAACACATATTATGAAAGCATGGAGAATGAAATTATAGGGGATTAGAGCTTACTAGTTAAGTAGGAAAGCAAATAAACATACCATATAAATTAAGTCTAGAATCACTTGGCCTTGGCTTTCAGCCGGCCAAGACCAGAAACAATGAGCACAGAATCAGAGTAAACAAGCTAAATTTTTAGTGAGAGTATTAGAGTTCGAGTCTGTCCAAAGGGGAAAGAGGAGAAGTGTTTAAATAGTGTTCAACTAGTTGAACAAATAAGAGAAGTAATCAAACACACATAAACAAGGGAAGAAAATAATCATAGAATCAATTGAAGTCTAATTTAACGATAAATAATATAGAGTTCAGTCAATTAACAGGGCATAATGGCGTGTAATCAGGCAAGTAACACTTAGAATAAGGAAAATATCAATTAACAATCAGTTTCAAGGAAAAATAAGGTGAGAAATAAAGGAAACATGGTAAATTGAAAAAAATAAGGAAAATATCAGTCCCATAAGAGAAAGGGAAGAGCACCGGAAAATTAGTAAAAGTCTCAAACCCTAGTTTTAGGTTAACCACAAAATCGGCAGTAAAATAAGGTACATAATGCATATAATGAACATAGAAAGGAGATTATTCAAAAAGAAAATCATAATCGAACCAGATTTGGTTCAATTAAAGAAGATCTGAAACCCTAATTTGGGTAAGCCATAAAGTCAGTAGAGAAACAAGGACAAAATAATCACATACTCTGTACAATGAACATAGACAGGAGTTATTCAAAAAGCAACAGAAAATCTAACTAGAAAAAGATCTGAAACCCTAATTTACGGAAAATAAAGTAAATTAACAGGAATAGGAAGATTCATGCATAATGAAGTGAATATAGACGAGATGATTCTAAAAATCAAAGTTCAAACCAGTTTAGGTTCAAATCAAAGAGAATCTGAAACCCTAACCTTTAGGGCTAAGTCGAATCAGTGAGAGATACAAAAATATTCGTACTTACACAGAAAAGATGATGAACACAGACGGAAACAACATGTTAAGGATTTCGAACCAATTTTGGTTTGAATCTCTCCAGATCTGCTTGCCATTTTAGGCAAGCTATTAGGTAATACCAAAGAACGGGTAGCTAGTAAGCAGTAGGGGTCAAATAAGATAGGGAATCAACGATTGATTCCATTTTGGGGTTGGAATCAGAGGGATTTGGGGTGACGGCGCTAGGATTTTTAGAGGAGAGGGGGAGAAGATGAGAGAGGGAGTGTATAGAGACTGCGGTCTGGGTGAAGTGATTAGGGTTTAGATGGTTTAGGTTAATTAAAAATGGTTGGGGCGATGTGGACCGTTGATTTTGGAGATCAACGGTCCTGATTCAAGGGTTCTGGGTAGGGTTATAATAAACGAGTGTGGGATTGGGTTAATGGGTTAAGGGTATTGAGTATTTGATGTTGGGCTGGTGTATTGGGTTGGGGTAATTAGGTAGTGTATAGGTCCGAAATTGGGTTTTTATGGGGCTAGATTTTAAATACCCAATTTAACACATTAATAATTTATAAAAAATAATTAAGAAATAACAAAAATATCACTTGTGCATGAAAATGATTTAAAATAATTATTTACATTGTAAAAATATAAAACGTTATTTTCTGTATAAATAATGTAATTATGCATATATATATATATATATATATATATATATATATATATGGGCTATTATTGCAAAATATGCAATTTTAGCCTAAGGATGCAAAATAAATTATAATAAGTTTATAAAATTTATTTAAGCTTAATACTGATATAGATGGTGAAAATTAAATGATAAATAATCATAAAATTATTTAAGATGCAATTAATAATTATTTATGCAAGAAAAATTGATTAAAAGCCCTTAAAAATTATGAAAAATTATGGAAAAGTACTTGATGCTCATGCACTATTTTGAAGGTATATATGTATTTTTTGAGAAATATGAGGAAAAAATTGGGTATCAACAGCTGCCCCTCTTTACCCGGGAAGGATGGAAGAGTTGTCGAGTAAAGACATGATGACCAATTTTGACCGAATAGGGTGATTTGAAAGATATAGGTTGCACTCTAGTTTCTGAGCTGCCTACATATCCCTGGTTTTACAGGAATCAGGTCGTGTGTAATTCTGGATCCAATGATGGAGTTAACCAATGGAGTCATTGCAAGAACGGACAGAATGTTCCAAGTAGGGTTAATTGGGGTTTGAAACGGTTATGGGTATCGGATGATGAACGGTGATGTTTGAAATACTTTGAAGTATGTGGATGGGAACTGGAGTGGGATTGCTCCTGTTGGAATAACGGTTACTTTCCGGACCACCTGCAAATTTACAAAAATAAACTACAAGCACATATGTATAAATTGTTGCGTAAATTTAGACTTGATGCAAATTTCCTTTGGACCATGAAGACTGTCTTTGGACGGTGAGGATGACGTCCTTAGACCATGATGTCCCGGGCCATGAATTTTATGGTAAGGGACTCGCAGGCCATGAAATGATGTTCTCGTGCCATAAGAATGGTGCCTCTGAACCATAATGCCTTTGAATAATGATGTGCAAGCTTTGAGAGATCCTCAGATCATGGCATGATGCCTTCCGACTATGAGGATGATGCCTTCAGACTATGACGCCTTGGGACAAGTTGGCTATATTTTAGCCCATGAGGTGCAGAGACATGATGCTAAAGGTGATAACAAGACAGAGCTTAGTTTTGCATAAAGCTAAGGGCAGAGCTTAGCCCGAGATAAGAGAATAACGCAAGGCTTAGGATATAGCAATATATGTGTTTATGCAAAGAGAGACAATGCTTAGTCTTGTGCAAGATTCGGGATATTGCTTAGTCTCATGGAAAGAGAAGGCAGTGCTTAGCCTTATGCAAAATGGGGAGGGAGGGCTTAGCTTCATACAAGGATTGAGACAGGGCTTAGTCTCATGTAAGGAGAAGGCGATGCTTAGCCTTATGCAAAATAGGGAGGCAAGGCTTAGCCTCATGCAGGATTGAGGTAGGGATTAGTCTCATAGAAAGGATTGAGACAGGGCTTAGTCTCATGCAAGGAGAAGGCAATGCTTAGCCTTATGCAAAATAGGGAGGCAGGTCTTAGCCTTATGCAAGGATTGATACAAGGCTTAGTCTCATGCAAGAAGAAGGCAATGCTTATCCTTATGCAAAATGGGAGGCAGGGGTTAGCCTCATGCAAGGATTGATACAAGGCTTAGTCTCATGCAAGGAGAAGGAAATTCTTAGCCTTATGCAAATGTAAGAGTAAAAGTGATGTATTCTTAGCTGGAAATATGTCTTGTGTATAGCAGTTCTGTTGTTGAGATGATGCCTATGATGATGACATTTTCCTACGTCCAATGAAAATTCGTGAGTTTTGTGGGGGGAGGTTGGTTCGTGTCTTTTTCTTCTTGCTCTTCTCCACTTTTCTCGAAGGTCCTGTTTAAGTCACTATGGGTAGCATTTGCCTAAAAAGTAAAGTTCTTTTTAAAAGCATGCGTGTACAGCTTTCAAAGACATAGTAATATGCAATTTAGAAATCAGTTAGATGAACCAGTAACCGTGACATTATTAGAGACATCGCGACCTCCTTTGCCATAGAATTTTGAGGGTCCTCCTCAAAATTCTTGCCCGGTTAACTAAGTGACCTTCTGGATATTCTGTATGCTGTTGTTGGCTGAACTTGCTTCACAATTTTGAGGGTCCTCCTCAAAATTGTGCCCCAGTTTCTGATTGTAGGGAAAATGGAAATTTTATTGAATTGTTACCGGACCCACAGGGCTACCTACGTATTCCCTCTTAAATGGGAATCAGGTCAAGCGTAGTTCAATTTACATCATATGAAGAAACATGAATAGTTTACACATAGTATCTTTTGACTGCATCTAAATTGATAGGCTTTGGCCATATTTCTCCATCCATTTATGCGAGTATGAGCGCACCTCATGTTAATACTCTGTGAACCATGTAAGGACCTTGGTAGTTGGGTGAAAATTTTCCTTTAGCTTCATATTGATGTTGAAAGATCCATTTCAGCACCAGCTGCCCCGGTGTGAACTGTCTTGGTTTGACCCTTTTGTTGAAAGCTCTGGACATTCTATTATGATAAAGCTAACCATGACGCACTGCATTCATCCTTTTTCCGTCTATGAGGGCTAACTGCTCATAGCGGCTCCTTATCCATTCTGCGTCACTGAGTTCTGCTTCTTGTATGATCCTCAGAGAAGGGATTTCTACTTCGGCGGGAATGACAGCATCTGTACCATAAACCAGCAAATAGGGAGTTGCTCCGGTGGATGTCCGTACTGTGGTACGGTATCCTAGTAAGGCAAATGGTAATTTCTTGTGCCATTGCTTGTGGTTATCTACCCTTTTTCTTAGTATCTTCTTGATGTTCTTGTTTGCGGCCTCTACAGCTCCGTTCATTTGAGGCCTATACGTAGTGGAATTCTTGTGCTTGATTTTGAAAGTTTCACACATGGCTTTCATCAGATCACTGTTGAGATTGGCGGCATTGTCAGTGATGATGGACTCTGGAACCCCAAATCGACAAACAATCCGATCTATGACAAAATTTGCGATGACTTTCTTGGTCACAGCTTTGTACGATGCATCTTCAACCCATTTAGTGAAGTAATCGATGGCCACTAAAATGAACATGTGCCCGTTCGAAGCAGTGGGTTCGATTGGACCAACGAAATCCATTCCCCAGGCAGTAAAAGGCCAAGGTGCACTTGTTGCATTGAGTTCATTTGGCGGCACTCATATCATATTTGCATGTATCTGGCATTGGTGCCATTTCTGTACATACCGGATGCAGTCTATTTCCATAGTCATCCAAAAGTATTCGGCCTTGAGTATCTTCTTGGCTAAGACAAAGTCGTTCATATGTGGGTCGCAGGTTCTGACATGTATCTCTTCGAGAAATTTAGAAGCCTCTTTGGCTTCAACACACCTTAACAGACCTAGATCGGGAGTTCTTCTATTCAAGAATTCCTCTGCTTTGGAAGAAGTGATTGGACAGTTTCCGCAGTGTGCGTTTCTGAGTATGGTTTGCATGCTCCGGGTATTCTCCTTTTGCCAAATTCCTTGATGTCGTGGAACCATGGATTTCCACCTGTTTCCTCTTCAACAAGAACACAATATGCCGGCTGATTATGGATCCTTACCAGAATGGGATCGATGAAATTCTTGTCTGGATGTTGTATCATTGATTACAAGGTGGCCAATGCGTCTGCAAATTCATTCTGAATTCTAGGGACGTGCCGGAATTCTATCTTTGTGAACCTCCTCTTCACCTCTTGTACATGATGTAGATACGGTAGTATTTTGGTATTCTTGGTATCCCACTCTCCTTGTACCTGATGTACCAGCAGGTCTGAATCACCTATCACCAGCAGTTCCTGAATATTCATGTCAGCGGCCATGTTGAGCCCTAATATGCAGGCTTCATATTCCTCCATATTGTTGGTGCATGGGAACCTGATTTTTGCAGACACCGGATAATGCTAACCGGTTTCTGATACCAAGACGGCTCCGATAACGACTCCTTTGAAATTTGCAGCTCCGTCAAAAAATATTCTCCAACCGTCGTAGGCTTCAGTAATGTCCTCTCCCACGAATAATACCTCTTCGTCAGGACAATACGTTTTTAGGGGTTCGTATTCTCCTCCTACAGGATTTTCGGCAAGATGATCTTCCAATGATTGTCCTTTGACCCCCTTATGAGTTACATAGATGATGTCGAATTCACTCAGCAATATTTGCCACTTGTCCAGCTTCCCAGTAGGCATAGGCTTCTGAAAGATGTACTTTAGGGGATCCATCATCGATATGAGGTATGTAGTATAGGCACAAAAACAGTGCCTCAATTTTTGAGCTATCCAGGTTAGAGCGCAGCAAGTGTGTTCCAGCAGAGAATACTGTGCTTCATATGGTGTGAACTTATTACTCAAGTAATATATGGATTATGTTTCTTCATGTCTCATCATGTTGTCCCAAAACACAACCGAAAGCTCCATCTAACACTGCAAGGTAGACTAGTAATGGTCTACCAGGTTCTGGCGGGACTAAGACTGGTGATGTGGACAGGTATTTCTTGATCTTGTCTATATCCTTTTGACAATCCTCGGTCCACTTGGTTGCGGCATCCTTATTCAACATTTTAAAATTGGCTCACATATCACTGTAGACTGTGCTATGAAGCGACTGATGTAATTGAGGCGTCCCAAGAAACTCATCACGTCCTTCATGTTCTTTGGCGGTGGTAGTTCCTGGATAGCTTTATGTTGATTGATTTCCCAATGCACACGCAAGTGTACGTGGTCAACAAGTAATACAAGATTTTAAGTCCAGAAATCGTACCCACAAGAACTTGTGTAATCTACTTGCTAAATCACTGTAATCGTTATTTAACCAAGCCAATATAAAGTCAAGGATATACTATTTTATACTAAAATTCTATGAAATAACTAATTATCAAGTGACAAGAATT
>MDKJ01360191.1:0-23227 GCA_005239525.1 Nicotiana knightiana
TTCTACTCTCATTAGCACATGAATGCATTAGTTCAAAAATTCTCTCTCATACTCAAAGCTTTTATGCTCTCTTTCTTTCTTTATTACTTACTACTGTTCTGAAGCCGGTTGCAAGCCAAGGTTAATTATTGTGTTGTCCTAACCTTCACCTTTGTGTTTACTGTCCCTTTACTGGTATGCTCTGATTTTCAATTTAAGTCCCAAAACCAATATGTTTCTTTTACTGCTTCAGTTTATCATGTTTCTGATTTGTTTCTATCTATGGTTTTGTTGTTCAACATGTAATTGACATGTCTACATCATTGTTCATATAGCATATTATGTTATGTCCCACTCCCCCTTAGGATCAATATTCTTATGAAATGTTACCCCCTTGTAGTATGTCCCAATGTGACTCTGCTCTATCTTATGTTTACTTGGCTTCTAGTATGAACCTTTCTTTGCAAAGCAATTTGTATCCTAAGTTGTCTTATTCTGTGTTGATTCTGAAATTCATGTTGTGTTGATACCATTAGCTATCCCCTAATCCCCATAAACCCCCTACAAGAACTTCTATGCTCCTGTATACTATGTGCTCTATGTGTCCCTAATTCCCATCTCCCCTGTATGAAGGACTGTGATTTGAATGTGCTGACTCTGTTTGTGCTGTGATTAGTCTACTATTTGTTAATTGTCCTACTCTTGTCAAAAAGCTAGTTTTTACTAAAAAAAATCTCCTATTTTATAAAACTGTTTCAACTAAGTCTTTTTCAAATACTGTCTTTCCTATTAAAACCTTTTCAAAACTATGTCAAGCACTCTCACTCTACTCTTAGGTACCTAGGTTCTTCCCCCTCCAGTGTATGACTGCCTTGGGATTCTTGTGAGATCCCTTTGAACTCTGATTAACTGGGGGCTGGCTCTTCCACACTGCACTTACTCAATTATGGTTATGAAATTTGGGTGTGAGCACTGCCCGGGATCCCTTGAGGTCCTTAGGGAACTCTGACACACCCGGATATGAGAAAGGCTATGAAACATTTGGACACTTGAGGTTTTGGGAATCTGGGCCTGTTTTTCAGGCTCCCTATAGTTTAACTTCTTCATTTACTTTATCTATTTATGTAATTTACTCGGTTGGTCTGTAATAATTATTTGTAAATGAATACTGGGGGATGGATAGAGAAATGAGGGGATAGCTATATGATCTTATCAATGCCACTGGGTAGAAATCATGCCTTAAGCTTTACATTGTTTCTATATTTGCATTAGAATCCATGTTTTAGGACCAACATATTCATTCAAACCATGCCAAGCATGTACTAGATACCATGTTCCTAGGATTTCATGTCT
Organism: Nicotiana knightiana; assembly: GCA_005239525.1. NCBI lineage: Eukaryota > Viridiplantae > Streptophyta > Magnoliopsida > Solanales > Solanaceae > Nicotiana > Nicotiana knightiana. The sequence goes on from MDKJ01360191.1 coordinate 1,333, forward strand.
ACTGTTTCAGCATCTCATACATGCTTTATCTTTATCGCTTAGAAATCCTGGTCCTACAAAAATAAACAATGTTAACATAAAAGTTGTTACTCCTGTGCATTCAAAATCATGTCTCCATCACCCTGTAACTCTTTGTGCATTTTAGAAATCATGCTTTTAGGAATCCTGTGCATCCTGAAATTATGTCTTAGCCATCCTGCATTCATATGTGCATATTAGATACCATGCTCTAGGATTTCGTTTACATCTTCTTAACCACGCCTAGTTTAACTATTGACTCATGAAAAAAATAGATACAGTGTCACATATAATTGTCTTGCTCTTAATAAAACTAGTAACAATCTTTGCATAATCGTATCACCTAGAACATCATGCTTTAAGGTAAAACAACTTCTGAACTGTTTTTTAACAATTCTGGTAATTATTACGCACAACCCCCACGCCTAGGAAAGCCTTAGGTAATCAATCTCTTTAAAAGCTGGACCACTGCTTGGTTGTGTTTACTGTCTAAAGGCTAACATGTTTTAAAATTAGTAGGCAAACTGATTAGGTCCTGCTTCTGGGTTTATAAAATAAAGCTGCATATCTTTTATGTTCTGATATTCACTTAGATACCATGTTTTAGGATTCTGTCTAATAAAACTGCCTCTGTTTGTGTTTGAGACGTGTTGCTTATGTGCATTATCTGTGGAGGTAAATCTGAGTCTTTTAACTGCCTTTTCCTGCATTTATTTGTAAAGTCATATTTGTTCTTGCCTGTCGCTTAGAATTTTATCCTTTTAACCTTAGGGGATTTTGTCTAGAACTGCCTATATTTAGAGGTCCTAAATTCCTCCAGGTCCATTAAGAAGGGACGGGTAACATCACGCATAGAGGTCGTTAAATAAACTCGCTTAATAACCACCAAGGGGTAGGAAGGGTAGACATGGATATGATATCTGATGCGCTAATGCAACGTGTAGCCCCTCTTCTGGGGAGTGATTACCGTGCATTGTACTGATTTGATCCTATAGGATAAACAACCTAGGACCCCTATCCCTTACATATGTGTGTTTAGATCATAACTCTTTCAAAACCTTATATGTGTGCCTAGACTCTAAATCTTTTACACTTTAGCACATATGTGTTCTTAGACTGCGAATCTTCTCAAAAACCTCTATTTATTTACCTATGTGTTTTTATTAGGTGCTACCTGTTTTAAAATTCACAAAGCTTGTTTGGCCGGGAACACAGTTGTGGACTTCGAAGGGTGCCTAACACCTTCCCCTTGAAGTAATTTAAAGCCCTTACGCTATCTCTGGTTTATCTAATCTGTGTTTGTAAATAACCTTTAGTAGGTTCCCTAATGCACCTGAAAATCGTTAGGTGGCGACTCTTCAATTCCTTATCCCTTTCCCAAAAAAACGAGTTATCCCAATAATGTCGAATACCCTGACAGATCCAAAAGGGGAGGAAAGAGGGGGGCGCGACAGCCACAAGCAGCGCCTGGCGCCACTTGTGGCGCTGTGGGCAGTAGCTAAAATAGGAGCAGCGCCCTGGTGGGCGCCCAACACTGTCCAAGGATCCGGTGGCGGGAAATTAGCCTATTATGCCCGACACATGGTTTATTCGGCCCTAGACCTACCCAACACGTATAAAAGCAAGACTAAACCTATTTTGGAGGACATTGACGCCACTTTGGAGGAAAAACACACACGAGATCGTTAGGAGGCGGAGAATTCTCAGTTTTCTTCATCTTATTCTAGTATTTTCAATTTATGCAACACTTATGCAATTGTTTGATTACATCATGAATGGATAAACACCCATTGTTTTGGGGTTTTGATTTAGCCAATATTGTTGTTTGACATTAGCTTGACCTTAAATATAATTCACCAATATATGGTTGTTTCTTTAATTCTGTGTTTAATTGCTTAATTGTCTAGCCAACAGTTAGGTTCTATTTACTATCTATGCTATGCTTGGGAAAGCCGTGTATAGATTAGAGAAGAATTGAAGAGAGAGCGATCTTAACCCTTCAGGGGAGTGGATTTGTGGTTAGGCTAGGAATATACCTAGTCACCGTGCTTAATTAAATATCATAATCGTAATGCGTTCTAATAGATTAATTTCATAGGAATATAGGCGTTAATCTATTGAGAATAGGCGAGTAGTACTTTGGGAGAAGGCTATGAGAGAAATTATCAATTAATTAGCAACCATGAGTGGATTATATGAATGAGAGAGCTAATTAGAAAACAATACGAATAGTGAATCAATCACAACCCTGGAATATTTGTCTTTATTGAATACACAACAATCAACTCGTTACTTGATAAATTAGTTATTATTTAGAATCGTAGTATAATATAATCACATTATTGGACTTTGATTTTAGCTGGATTGAATAACAATTTTAGTGATTTAGTGAGTAGGTTATACAAGTATCTGTGGGTTCGACACTGAACTTATCATTATATTACTTGTACGACCACGTATACTTGCGTGTGCGTTTGGGAGCAACAAGTTTTTGGCACTGTTGCCGGGGACTTGAATATAGACTACTTTCTAGTTTTTGCTTTAATTGTTTATTTTGTCTAGTCTAACATTACTTGATTGTTTCTCTAATCTAAGGAACTTTGATTGAATGCATAGGGTCAGAAGCCAGAACAGACTCGACCGCTTTGACCCTGAACCTGAGAGAACATTTCATAGGAGGTTAAAGGAAGCAAGGGATAAAAACAATATTCAGGCACTCATTCAATTTCCTGTGAACATGGTAGAGGAGAAACATATGGCTGTTCAGGAGGTAGCAATACCCGGTATTGCTAATGTTACTGTCACGACCCAAAATTCTAACTCAGGTCGTGATGGCGCCGAACACCGGGGTTAGGCAAGCCAACACTCAGATTACAAAGGATTTTTCCATATTTGATTAAACAACCCAACACGAGCCAAGTTTTAAAGTTCAACATATTAATTTAAGAAGATAATTAGCCAATTTAACCAAAAACAATGACCATAATATCTACCACGTGTGTGCCAGGAACTAGTGTCACAAGTCCTACGGTCATACTAACAGAATATACAAAATTTATAATATAACTGTCTGGAAGAAATAGACGGGAATAACAAAATAAACTCCATGGTGCTGCCGAGGATCGTCAGGAGAAGCAGCTCACCGTGAAGTCAGGTCCAATCTATACTATGAATTAAGCTCCGGTCTGATAACCAGATGCACCAGCCTCAGAACCTATACAATTAAGTACAGAAGCGTGGCATGAGTACATAAACAAATATGTTGTTTATTCATGGAAGTTTATATTATTTCCCCTTAAAATAAGTACTATTTTTCGATTCTTGAATCCTTGATTAACTATGTTGATTATCCTATACTGATTTCCGGCTATTTTTCCTATTTTCACAACCTTTAAAGTATTCCTTTCTTTATTATGTGATTAACCGTATTATTTACTGATTATTACTGCTATTTCCTTAATTAGACATTTGTGTATCTATCCCTAATTACCTATTCTGTACCTATATTGTTTGAATTCTTTCCTTAATTGTTACCTGCTCTTTACCATTGGTAAATTACTCCCTTAATTAAGGGAAGACTTGACTGATTTTACTCTTACTTGATTTTGTATTCTTACAATTACTGAACAATTGATTCTTGCCTTATTTACCTATCTTTCAACTGCTATATATATATACACTCTTCTACTCTCATTAATACACGAACACATTAGTTCAAAAACTCTCTCTCATACTCAAAGCTTTTCTGCTCTCTTTCTTTCTTTGTTACTTACTATTGTTCTGAAGCCGGCTGCAAGCCGAGGTTAATTATTGTGCTCTCCTACCCTTCACCTTTGTGTTTACTGTTCCTTTACTGGTATGCTCTGATTTTCAATTTAAGTCCCAAAACCAATATGTTTCTTTTACTGCTTCAGTTTATCATGTTTCTGATCTGTTTCTATCTATGGTTTTGTTGTTCAACATGTAATTGACATGTCTACATCATTATTCATATAGCATATTATGTTATGTCTCACTCCCCCTTAAGATCAATATACTTATGAATATGTTGCCCTCTTGTAGTATGTCCCAATGTGACTCTGCTCTATCTTATGTTTACCTGGTTTCTAGTATGAACCTTTCTTTGCAAAGCAATTTGTATCCTAAGTTGTCTGATTATGTGTTGATTATGAAATTCATGTTGTGTTGATACCATTAGCTATCCCCTAATCCTCATAAACCACCTACAAGAACTTCTATGCTCCTGTATACTATGTGCTCTATGTGTCCCCAATTTCTATCACCCCTGTATGAAGGACTGTGATTTGAATGTGCTGAATCTGTTTGTGCTGTGATTATTCTACTTTTTGTTAATTGTCCTACTCTTGTCAAAAAACTATTTTTTTACTAAAAAAACTCTCCTATTTTATAAAACTGTTTCAACTAAGTCTTTTTCAAACAATGTCTTCCTATTAAAACCTTTTCAAAACTATGTCAAGCACTCTCACTCTACTCTTAGGTCCTTAGGTTTTGCCCCCTCCAGTGTATGACTGTGACACCTCCTTTTACACTACCCCTGATTAATGAATGGTAATAAGGGAGTTTTTCCACTGTAAGTGACATTATTCGGTTTTGGGATTTATTATTATTTCAGAGTCGCCACCCGGATTTTTGACGATGCTCTGGGACACCGTTTTGTTTTAAAAAATCCAAAACCGAGAAAATTTGACTCTGTTTTGATTTGTCTGCGACCAGAAACCCGAGTAAGAAATTCTGTTAACCCGGGAGAAAGTGTTAGGCATTCCCGAATTCCGTGGTTCTAGCACGGTCGCTTAACTATTAATATTTGGCCTAATTATCTAATTATTTACATATTTTAAACCTATTGTGCATTTTTAGCCTTCTTACTTTTTAACCGCTTTTTAATATTTATGGAATTATTTTATACAAGTCACAATGACGTGCACTTGTTATTTTTGGACACATTGCAAACCGCGCCACATGAAATGTACCTGCGATTTACAACATGTTTATTTTAATTGATGTTTTGAGTTAGAGTCGGGGGCATGAGTTGCTGCACCCGAGTTGTAGATTATATAGTCATGACTATGGTCATGACGATTAAAAATGCCTATTTGAGGCGATATTCAATTATTCTTTAAGTTTTGAAATCTTTATCTAAAAGTGGTATTTTAGCTTACGGGATATGTATATAAACCACTTTTGATATTTATGGACTTATCTTGGAACAAGTCATGATGGCGTGCATTTGCTGTTTTGGACACATCGCAACCACGTCACATGAAATGCACCCGCGATTGCAACATGTGATTTTATTATTGTTTGAAGTTAGGATCGGGTCACACCAGAGTGCACTCGAATTTGGAGTTACATATCTATGATTATACCACGAGAACCGTACCCATAATCACGATAATTTATCAAATTGCGCCTGAAGCAAGTTACGATGTTCAAAATTGCTCATTTCCTATGTTTGAGATTATTGTAAAGTCATAATTTATGGAAAATATTGTGGATAAAATAAAACTTTCAGGAGGTGAGAGCTATTCCGAGAATCTTATACTAGTTCTTATAACCTAATAATTAATAGATTCACCGTACCACTACTCATTTCATCAAAGTTCAAAGAAAATGCTAACTGTGAATCACCAACAAAAACTTTTGACATTTAAAGCATTCCTTAAGCAAATATGCACAGTATCGAAACTTCAAATCCAAAGTCGCCGAAATTTTAAAACAAAAAAACATACCAGCACATGCAAGATTATTAATGTGGACACAATTTATTCAAGCATAATATCAAGATAATACATAATAAATTGAAAAAAATAACGATCTAAATTTAAGAGTTCAAGAAATAGACCTTAGAATAACAGAATCAGATTTCCCTTTTCCCTTTTCCCTTGACACTGTGAAAGATATACAAGGACCTCCGGCCAAAATCGAATAAATCACAGTAAGAACAGAGATGGAAAATAGGACGCAACCTCGACGAACGACTGAAATGGAATCTTTGGACAACGACCTCCGACGACTTCGAAGCTCGCCGGAATACTCGAACTAAAACTGAAAGGCGATACAACGGACTCCATGACAGTGACTCGAGGTTCAGAGTTGTTTCCGAATGTTGCTCAGCGAGAAGGGAAGCAGTTCAAGCTGCTGTTTGTATGCGAAGATGACTGTTTTTGGTATTTTTGGCTGCTAGTAATGGAGTTGTGGAGAGAGGGGTGGCCAGCGATGGGGTAGTTGTTGCCGGCGTCCAGTGAGGCGGGGGTGACTGGTGGCGACCAGGCGGCGGTGGGGAGGGGTGAAGGCGTTGGGAAGCTGCTATTGGGTCTCCTCCTTTGTGATAGAAGATTAAAAGGCCTTTTACAGGGGTATATGTTTTAGGGTAAGGTTAATAGGTATTGGGTTAAGGGGAATGAGCTTGGGTCTGAGTTGAACCAAATTTTGGTCAAATTTACCTTTAAAAGTGGCCTTTTAACTCCACTAGATTAAAAATATTAATTTCTAAAATAATAACTATAAAATTATGAAGTCATTCCTAATTAATTAAAACAAACTACCTTATGACATGAAGTAATATATATATTGATATTTTCAAAGATTATACTAAAAATAAAAATGGGTTAAAAATAATATATTTCTAAAAATACCTAATGCCTAAATTAAATAGAGAAAAATGAAACTATTTTTGTATTTTTCAATTTTTGTGATAAAATAAAGTAAAAAGATCAAAACTAGTTAAAAGAACGATATTAGACCTAAACTAAATATTTAAACGCTAAAATGTATAATATCTCGGGGAGGGTAAAAAATTACGTGTCTATAGCTACCCCTCTTTGAATGGAAACACGAAGAGTTTTCCGACAAAGAACAGCAAGACATGTTTTGACCCGACTTTTATTTAGAGAGACCTAAAACTAAAAGAAAGGAGAATGTGACCGAGTCCTGGTTTTGGACAACCTACATATCCCGGGTTATAATGGAATCATGTCGCGTGTAGTTCAAGAAGTTTTGGAGTGATGGAGAGTATGAGGGACTCGAGTAAGGTTCCATTCCGTCGAGGTTCCGGTCTGCGGTCCCATTATTACATCAAAATCAAAAGAAAAGACTCACTAAGCCTATTAGCTACGAGTTATAAGATTCCTATCTATGAGTCTTCTGAAACTTGGTCTTCAGTCTTGGTTGGTTCTTCATGCGAACCCTGATCTAAATCTTGATGCTTGTTGGCTGCAGGTGCTAGTTCATTCTTCTACAGCTTTTTCGGATCAAGAATGGACATGCATAGCTTGTGACTTCAATCTGTCTCGAGCAGTCCACATCTTTTCCGATTTTGTACTTTGGGGTTCAACTCTTTTCTTTTCTTCTTTTCTTTTATTCTGAATTGAGACGTCTTCTTTTGGTCGTGTCGAATCCATTGTCCTAAATTATAGTCTGCGCAAAATCAAAACAAACTAACAAAATTTTCTGCCCCAGTTTTTCACTTGGAAAATTTCATGAGTTATTGCAAAGGAATCTATGCTACTTTATTATTGAAATCAATAAAAGGTCGGGAATGGTGTACCCGGAGTTATTGTAGACTAGGGAATGGATACCCTATGACCAAAGGTAAAATCAACTAGGGGTTGGAGATCCTATGTTGGAAGAGAATTGACAGGTTAGTCAAGAAAAAGATCACCAGGTTATGCCGGTGTATGGGGAAGGATCAACGGGTTATGCCGTTGTCAAGAAAGAGATCACCACGTTATGCCGGTGTCTGGGAAAAGGTCAACATGTTATGATGTTGCCGGGAAAAGGAGATCACTGGGCTATGCCAGTGTCAGGAAATGATCAACAGGTTACGCTGTTGTCAGGAAAGATCACCAGGTTATGCCGGTGTCTAGAAATGTCAACAGGTTATGCTGTTGCCTGGGGAAAAGAGATCACTGGGTTATGCCAGTGTCAGGGAATGATCAACATGTTATGCTGTTGTCAGGAAGAGATCACCAGGTTATGCCGGTGTCTATAGAGGTCAACAGGTTATGTTGTTTCCTGGGGAAAAGAGATCACTGGGTTATGCCAGTGTCAGGAAGTGATCAACATGTTATGATATTGTCAGGAAAGATCACCAGGTTATGCTAGTGTCTGCTAGGGGGTGGAAACCCTATGTTGGCATCAACTAAGGAATGGAATATCCTAGGTTGGAAAAGCGACTAGGGAGTGGAGACCCTATGTCTAAAAATAAAATCAACTAGGGAATGAAGACCCTATGTTGGAAAATGAGACTACTGAATTGTGTACCTACGCTAAAAATGAATCAAGAAGGATTTTTTTTGTTTTTTTCAATTTTTTTTTTCTTTTTAAAAAAAAATTGCCCTAGTGCTTATTCTCTGAGGACATAAATAAATTATTTTTTTTAACAAGACTTCTTCTTTTTTTAAAAAAAAATAAAAAAGTTATCCTAGGAGAAAATTTATCAGACTAGGTTTTCTTGTCTTAGGAGAAATATTCATCAGACTAAGACGTCTATCCTAGGAGAAAGTTCATCAGACTAGGTTTTTTTGGTTATTATCTTACGAGAAAGATTCATCAGACTAAGATTTTGATCCCAGGAGAAAGTTCATCAAACTAGGTCTTTTTTTTTGTACCTTAGGAGAAAGATTCATCAGACTAAGATTTTAATCCTAGGAGAAAGTTCATCAGAGTAGGTCTTATATCTTAGGAGAAATATTCATCAGACTAAGATTTTGATCATAGTAGAAAGATTCATCAGACTAGATTTTCTATCTTAGGAGAAAGATTCATCAGACTAAGATTTCTGTCCTAGGAGAAAGTTCATCAGACTAGGTTTTCTATCTTAGGAGAAAGATTCATCAGACTAAGATTTCTGTCCTAGGAGAAAGTTCATCAGACTAGGTTTTCTATCTTAGGAGAAAGATTCATCAGACTAAGATTTTTATCCTAGGAGAAAGTTCATCAGACTAGGTTTTCTATCTTAGGAGAAAGATTCATCAGACTAAGATTTTGTTCCTAGGAGAAAATTCATCAAACTAGGTCCTTTTTTTTGTTATCTTAGGAGAAAGATTCATCAGACTAAGATTTTTATTGGGAGAAAATCCATCAGACTAGGACTTTTATCCTAGGAGGAAAAATGTGAAGAGAAATGGTGTACACTAGCAAGACAAATAAAGGTAAAGATTTGAGAAACTTCCCTTTTTCGGCTCTTCTCTTCTTCTTTTTTGAATCACTTTCGTTGCACTGCTTTGTTCCTATTTCAAAAAAAGAAAATTTTGTCAATTTTTAAAAAGTGGTGGTCAGTTTGTGGCCTTGAGTCCTGGGCAGCTTGGCTTTTGCTCAATCAGCCTGAGTCAGTTTCACGAGACTTTTTTGCTCTGCATCAACCCTGATTGTTTTCACACCCAGTACCATTTGTATTTGTGGCTCAGTCAGACTTATACCAACATGAGATCTTTGCTTAGGCGACATTTTCTGATATCTTGAATGGCTTCATGACTTTTGGAGCAATTTGATTGTCAGAGGGAATCACCAGTTATCTTTGCTTGCGCCAAGTAGGCTGACAAGGGTCTTTTGGGGGGAAGCCTCTGCATGAATCCTCAATGCATATTGACTGTAACATTGAATTGCTGGCCAAATTCACTTTTGTGCAACTGAAAAGCTGATAACAGATTTTAAAACTTTTTCTTGCTTGTTTTGACAAGGACTGACTCAGAGTGAAGGACACAATGATTCAAAGAAGCAAGTATTAACAAGCAATGCCCCTGTCGGAAGGACAGAAAGAAGAGTTTTTTTTTTCTTTTTTCTTTTATGATTGCGGTAACTAGCCTTAATGATCATGACATGCATTTTGGACTCAGTGGCCGATCTATCAAACTGATCAAATCTTTCTTTTCACCATTCTTATGACATTTGAAGTCGGGCTTGTTTATGCCAATTCTTCGCATCAGCTTCACGACTCACTTTCGACTAGTGATGCCCCGAGGGGTTTTCACCAACAAGTCTCTCTCATTTATTTATCTCTACTTACCATCGCCTTACAGTGCCCGTGAGGGTTCTCACTAGTAAGACTCTCTCATTTTCTTTTATTCTCTCATTTTCTTTTATGGTCAACTTGACAGTCTTCTATGTCGCGTGACAACTGTTGCTCATTCTATGCTTTCTTGGGTGAGCAACTGACAGTGTTATATGTCGCGTGATAACTGTTGCTCATTGCATGCTTCTCTTGGCATTCTTGAAGGCATATCGCGAGGTCTTTATTTGGAATATTTTTGGATAGGGTTGGAAAAGAGGGTCGGCATGAAGGCTCAAAGTAGACTCAATATGATGGGTTGTACACTTACAACTCTTGGAATCGACTCTTTCAAAAGTGGAATAAAATCTTTGCCCCAGTTTTAGATACTGGGGATTTTTTCTGGATTTTTGTTTATTTGGTTGGATTCTATTTGGTTGGACCGAACCGTGTAACGCTGCCTACGTATCCTATTTTTGTAAGGAATCAGGTCGAACGTAGTTCAAACATCTGACCTAATTTTTTTTTCTTTCTTTCTTTTCTTTGTCTTTTCCTTTTTTTTTATTTTTTTTTTTTCATTTCATTTTTCTTTCTTTCTACTTTTTCTTTCTCAAAACAAATTGCCCAAAATTTTATTTTCTGAGGGAATGAACTTTGACGGTTCTTTTCTTCTCTTTTTTTTTCATTTGAACTTTTTAAGAGTTGCCCCAGTTTGTACTCTTGGGGCATGGAATTTTATTTTTTATTTTTTTGCATTTTCACTTTTGTTTTTCACTTTCGACTCTAAACTTGATTCCAAAAGAGGGTGGTCAAAGAAAAATGATACCAACTCAAAAGGGGGTAGAGAAGGGTATAAAGTGTTTAGATAGAAGAAAAAGGGCCTCCCGACCTCGAGAACGCCAAAACATATTATCTTTTTGCGATCATAACGTTGATGAACATGTCTATCTTCTTGGTGTGTCGTGGTTGAAAGACACTTTCCATCCATTAATGCCAAACTTTTGACCAAGCTTCAATTGATCAAACATCCTTAAGCCCGATCTTCAAAATGATTTGAAGGTGAATTTTACTCGACCTTAGTTCCAAAGTATCTCAAATCTTTATTCATCATCAAAAGTGTCTCTTTCTCACTTATCTTATTCAAGACTAAATCAGTTTTTTAAGATCTGGCCAAAATTTCTGCATGCATGTCATGTCACTAGAACTGGCGTGAAAAGAACTATGCACAAAATGGACACAAATGACTGACTGCTCTATTTTTTTTTTGTTTATTGAATAAAGGATAGAAGGGTCCGATAGCACAAAAAGAAGAAGAAAGGAAGACAAAATAAGTTACCATGGCTAAAAGAGAAGTGACTTTCCAGTTGCTAAGCGACCTCTAGCCACGGACTTGCATATTGGCATTACTATGGCATTCAACCATATTTATTGCTATGGATTCAACACTCAAATTTTGACTTTTGATCAAACTGTTCCCCATATTGGCTGTTTGATTTCAGGATTGACAATATGAAAATTTTCACAACAACTAATTTTCCAAAGAAACTTGGACGACTTCTCGTGTCTCCCCATCATCAAATCATATCCTGTTGCTCAAAACTGGTAGAAGTCCGCCAACATTTGCCTCCATTTTATCACCAACTTGCCTACTTGTCTTTTGGTGACCTTAGTTGGATCAACAATAGTGGTTCTTGTTCCTTCGGATGAGAAGATGCTTTTATTTCGGAGAGATCCGGGATTTTTTTGTGACTTGCCATCGCAAACCAACAAACCGACCACCTTTAACTAGCTTTTATTTCAAAACAACAAACATGTTAGAATAAACACTCTTTTCTCTCTCTTTTTTTCTTCTCTTCTCTTTTTTTTTCGCTCTTTTTTTTTCTCATTTATTTTTTGTCACTCCTTTCTTTTTAATTCTCTCTTCCTTTTTTTTTCACTTTCTTTTTCTCTTTTTTTTTTCTTTCTAATTTTTATGGCTATGATCGAATCCTATGGGGATTGCCTACGTATCATGACGCCGCATGAATCAGATCTTGCGTAGTTCAGGAAGATTGGGAATAAGCAAATAACCTAACGATTCTTTTTTTTTGGATTTTTAATTTCTTTTTGTACTTACTTTATTAAGAAAAAACCTTAAAAAGAAGAATGAAAATATTTTTTGATTTAGGTTTGTTTGTTTGTTTGTTTTTTGAGAATTTTTGAAAAGAATGACTTCTAAAGAAGAAAGAAAAAATATATATTTTTTTTTGGAATTTCGAAAGAAATATTTCTAAAGAAGAAAAGAAATATTTTTGGATTTTTGGACTTTTATTTTGAATTTATGAAAAAAATACTTCTAAAGAAAAAGAAAATATTTTTGAAGCTTGAATTTTCTTTCCATTTTCGAAAGAAGATAAAATATTTTTGGATTTTTGATTTTATCTTTTATTTATTTTGGTTTTTTCGATATCTTGAAAGAAAGACTTCTAAAGAAGAAAGAAAATATTTTTTTGAATTTTTGATTTTTATTTTTGAATTTTTGGGAAAAAGACTTCTAAAAAAAGGTAGAAAATATTTTTTTGGATATTGATTTGATTTTTCTTTTTGAATGAAAGACTTATTAAGATGAAAGAAAATATTTTTGGTTTTAAAATTTTTTATTTGGGATTTTCTAAAGAAAGACTTCTAAAAAGGAATTAAAGGAATTTTTTTTGAATTTTTGAAAATTGGGGTCTCAAAGAAAGACTTTTCTACAGAAGGAAGTAAAGGAAAATATTTTTGGATTTTGAAATTGGGGAAAATAAAAAGTAGAAAATATTTTTTGGGATTTTGATTTGATTTGTCTTTTTAACTAAAAAAAAAAATGTATTTTTGGGTTCTAAAACTTTTTTCTTTTGTCTTTTATTTGTTTGGAATTTTCTAAGAAAATACTCCTAAAGAAGGAATTAAATGAAAATATTTTTTTTGGATTTCTGAAAAAGATTTGGGGTTTCAAAGAAAGACTTTTCTATAGAAGGAATTAAAAGAAAATATTTGTTTTCAGCATTTTTCAAATACCTACCTCTCACTCTTGATTTTTCTTTCATTTTCCTTTTCTGATCTCTTTTTTTTAATATTCTTTCCCATTCTAGAAGCCAGACAACATGTAAGTCAAAATAAACAGATACGCAAGTAGCACGTAAGATGCATGAGGATGGTCTTTTAAATTGGGTACACTTGTCCTAGATGGGCCCAACCCCTGTGTTGAGTCCCCGAAGTCAAATGCACCTGATGCAAACAAACGTTCCTACTAGGGATCCGGCATGAGGTTATGTTATTCTAAGTTTAATTTCTGGGGTTTATTGTTCTGGACTTGGTTTACCTGAGCGGACAACTTGAGTCGAGGGGGGGGGGGGGGGGGGGGGAGAGCGTATCGGGAATACAGAAGCTTCACTGGCTTTGCAACTTTTCCGAAACTCGTTCAAAATTTTGGATATGACTCTAACAGAAAAGAAGTCACATGAAGTGCACACTTCTCAGATGATTTACAAGACTCATAGAGAAGAGGGTTTCGGCAAAATTTATATACAACTCAGATAATATCAAAGCGGTAAAAAGCGGCATTTAAATATTAGGTTTAAACATGTAAAATCAGATAATAAATCAAAATATAACATTTATTCTAAGCTCGAATTCTGAACCCTGAACCAGAGATTCTGGGTTCTTATCCCCAACAGAGTCGCCAGAGCTGTCACACCTCCTTTTTCACTACCCCTGATTAATGAAGGGTAATAAGGGAGTTTTTCCACTTTAAGTGACATTATTCGGTTTTGGGACTTATTATTATTTCAGCGTCGCCACCCAAATTTTTGACGATGCTCCGGGACACTGTTTTGTTTTAAAAAATCTCAAACTGAGGAAATTTGACTCTGTTTTGATTTGTCTGCGACCAGAAATCCGAGTAAGGAATTCTGTTAACCCGGGAGAAGGTGTTAGGCACTCCCGAATTTCGTGGTTCTAGCATGGTCGCTTAACTATTAATATTTGGCTTAATTATCTAATTATTTACATATTTTAAACCTATTGTGCATTTTAAGCCTTCTTACTTTTTAGCCGCTTTTTAATATTTATGGAATTATTTTAATACAAGTCACGATGACGTGCACTTGTTATTTTTGGACACATTGCAAACCGCGCCACATGAAATGTACCTGCGATTTATAACATGTTTATTTTAATTAATGTTTTGATTTATAGTCGGGATATGAGTTGCCGCACCCGAGTGTAGATTATATAGTCATGACTATGGTCATGACGATTAAAAATGCCTATTTGAGGCGATATTCAAATTCTCTAAGTTTTGGAATCTTTATCTAAAAGTGGTATTTTAGCTTATGGGATATGTATATAAACCACTTTTGATATTTATGGACGTATCTTGGAACAAGTCATGATGTCGTGCACTTATTGTTTTGGACACATCGCAACCGCGTCACATGAAATGCACCCGCGATTGCAACATTTGATTTTATTATTGTTTGAAGTTAGGGTCGGGTCACACCAGCGTGCACTCAAATTTTGGAGTTACGTATCTATAACTATGCCACGAGAGCCGTACCCATAATCACGATAATTTATCAAATTGCGCCTGAAGCAAGCTACGATGTTCAAAATTGCTCATTTCCTATGTTTGAGATTATTGTAAAGTCATAATTTATGGAAAATATTGTGGATAAAATAAAACTTTCAGGAGGTGAGAGCTATTCCGAGAATCTTATACTAGTTCTTATAACCTAATAATTAATAGATTCACCGTACCACTACTCATTTCATCAAAGTTCAAAGAAAATGCTAACTGTGAATCACCAACAAAAACTTTTGACATTTAAAGCATTCCTTAAGCAAATATGCACAGTATCGAAACTTCAAATCCAAAGTCGCCGAAATTTTAAAACAAAAAAACATACCAGCACATGCAAGATTATTAATGTGGACACAATTTATTCAAGCATAATATCAAGATAATACATAATAAATTGAAAAAAATAACGATCTAAATTTAAGAGTTCAAGAAATAGACCTTAGAATAACAGAATCAGATTTCCCTTTTCCCTTTTCCCTTGACACTGTGAAAGATATACAAGGACCTCCGGCCAAAATCGAATAAATCACAGTAAGAACAGAGATGGAAAATAGGACGCAACCTCGACGAACGACTGAAATGGAATCTTTGGACAACGACCTCCGACGACTTCGAAGCTCGCCGGAATACTCGAACTAAAACTGAAAGGCGATACAACGGACTCCATGACAGTGACTCGAGGTTCAGAGTTGTTTCCGAATGTTGCTCAGCGAGAAGGGAAGCAGTTCAAGCTGCTGTTTGTATGCGAAGATGACTGTTTTTGGTATTTTTGGCTGCTAGTAATGGAGTTGTGGAGAGAGGGGTGGCCAGCGATGGGGTAGTTGTTGCCGGCGTCCAGTGAGGCGGGGGTGACTGGTGGCGACCAGGCGGCGGTGGGGAGGGGTGAAGGCGTTGGGAAGCTGCTATTGGGTCTCCTCCTTTGTGATAGAAGATTAAAAGGCCTTTTACAGGGGTATATGTTTTAGGGTAAGGTTAATAGGTATTGGGTTAAGGGGAATGAGCTTGGGTCTGAGTTGAACCAAATTTTGGTCAAATTTACCTTTAAAAGTGGCCTTTTAACTCCACTAGATTAAAAATATTAATTTCTAAAATAATAACTATAAAATTATGAAGTCATTCCTAATTAATTAAAACAAACTACCTTATGACATGAAGTAATATATATATTGATATTTTCAAAGATTATACTAAAAATAAAAATGGGTTAAAAATAATATATTTCTAAAAATACCTAATGCCTAAATTAAATAGAGAAAAATGAAACTATTTTTGTATTTTTCAATTTTTGTGATAAAATAAAGTAAAAAGGTCAAAACTAGTTAAAAGAACGATATTAGATCTAAACTAAATATTTAAATGCTAAAATGTATAATATCTCGGGGAGGGTAAAAAATTACGGGTCTACAATGACTGCCTTGGGATTCCTGTGAGATCCCTCTGAACTCTGATGCATTGGGGGATGGCCCTTCCACATTGCACTTATTCAATTATGGTTATGAAATCTGGGTTTCAACACTGCCCGGGATCCCTTGAGGTCCTTAGGAACTCTGACACACCCGAATATGAGAAAGGCTATGAAACATTTGGGCACTTGAGGTTTTGGGAGTCTGGGCTTGTTTTTCAGGCTCCCTATAATTTAACTTCTTATTTTCCTTTATCTATTTATGTAATTTACTCGGTTGGTCTGTAATAATTATTTGTAAATGAATACTGGGGGATGGATAGTGAAATGAGGGGATAGCTATATGATCTTATCAATGCCATTGGGTAGAAATCATGCCTTAAGCTTTACATTGTTTCTATACTTGCATTAGAATCCATGTTTTAGGACAAGCATGTTCATTCAAACCATGCCAAGCATGCACTAGATACCATATTCCTAGGATTTCATGTCTGCTGGGGAGGAAAGAGGGGGGCGCGACAACATCGCAACTCTGCTGGGGATTATCCTAGGCTTTTACCATTCTCCAAACTTCTTTGTGAACTTGTGTTTACTTTGTTAATACTTGCGACCTTCCCCTCCCCCCCCCCCTTTATGTGCCATTAATTGTTTATCTCTTTCAGAATTAAAACATACATGTTTCTTTTTGTTTTTCTTTGTAACTGCTTTTCAATTATAAATGTTATATTTACCACTTTCATAACGTGCAAATAAATGACAACATGCTTTTATTGCTCATTTATTGTTTCATAAATCATGCTCAACATCATATTCCACTCGTGCCTATACAAATACTATAGCAACGCTTGATGAGTGTTTGCGCCCTTCCATTTTATATCACCCCTAAATTCGGAAAGGCTTATTTGCGGTAAAACTAGTCGATCAGTGGTGCAGTCGACGGTTCCGTGCCTTTCCCCCTCAAGTTGTCTGCTTGAGGGTACCGGTCTAAAACCCCATAGAAACTTTACTCTGTTATATTGTGCATGCATCATGGTCAAACCTAGCCGGGTTAACGTGTCATCCGCATGATAACCCTTTAAGACAGCCTTATCCAAAAGTCCACCAGGTTTTTCATAATCCCAACGGACGCAGTCACGTTCTATGAATTTATTTGGAGAACTAAATGCATGCATGCTAATCATAAGTGTATAAATAGTCGAGTCTGGCGGTGGTAAGGGTCTAACCTTATGTATTTTTCAGAAAAGGAGTCATGAATTCCCCAGGTTCGGCATGGTCCAAAGAATACCACCACTATTGCTGGATTGGTGGGAAGACCTCTCGCCCAGTGACAAAGACCATGTGAAGAGGGTCCTCGGGAACTTGCCCTCTTTACTGGATATTCAACCAAACAACATGTTGATCGAAGCAACCAGTATGTTCTGGGACAGAGAAAGGCCTGTGTTTCATTTTGGCAACATAGAAATGCCCCCCTCTTGGAGGAGATAGGGAGCTTTGCGGGATTACCTTGGGACAGTATAGGTTTGTTGGTACTGGAGAACCGTGCCGCTAGGGTGTTCCTGGAAATGATGGGTTTGAAGAAGAACGATGGTTTAGAATGCCTGACAGAGTCCTACATACCTTTTGATTATCTCTATGAACGATACGGCCATAGCAAATCCTATCGTATCTTCCACGACGAGTTCTCTATTACTTCCTTGGGTCATATTCACCGCAGGGTTTTTGTGTTTGTCGTTTGCTTCCTAGGTCTGATGGTGTTTCCAAGCAAAGGAGACCGGATTCACACTAGACTGGCTATGGTAGCCAAAACCTTAATGGAAGGGATCAAAGGGCAAACATATACCATTGTCCCTATGATCATAGCAGACATATACCGATCCTTGGGCTGCTGCCAGAAGGGGGCCAAACACTTTGAGGGTTGCAATCTGCTACTACTAGTTTGGTTATTAGAGCATCTCCGGAGAGGCCAATATCGTCAGGAATTTCCACGAAGGGCGTGGAATGATCATCTAGCCTTCCACCACCCTAAGAGGATGACCTACATCCCTGATAGGTTTGTTCAACCGGAAAATGCTACAGAATGGGCGCAGTATTTTGATAATTTGACCGAGGACCAGGTTCAATAGATGTTCGAATAGTTCCCACCAGTGAATTCATCATCAGATCGAGGGACGCTCCGCACCTGGTGTTGATTGGTTTAAGGGGAATATATCCATATGTTCCCATCAGGGTCATGAGACAGTCGGGTAGAAAGTAAGTTATAGCGCGAGTCTCCAAAATGAGTCATTACAGGGCAGATTTTCAGGACGACGATATCCCGTACAAATGTGAAGCTCAGCATCTGTGGCATCTCAAGGTTATTGTAGAAAAGGACACCATCGAGCCCGGCAGATACCACATAGGGCATGTACGCTTTTACCTATCATGGTTGGAAGATAGCATAGCAGGGATAGTTGAGCCAGGAATCAGCAGAAACAGGGTCATATACGAAGCGGCTGAGGCTCAGGTGAAATACAATAATCTGCGCAAAAGGGTTTGTGAGTCCGAGACCGAGCATCTGGAGAAACACAAGACTAATATGGAACTGATCAATGAATGGAAGGAAAGGGCCATCAAATCTAGTGAAAGTTTGGAATATTTGGAGTAGGGTCTGATGGAGCTAGAAGCAAAGACAAGAAAAAGGGTCGCCGACTGCCAAAATGCTGAGGGAAACGAAGGAGGGCATCTAGAAAGGGTATACCTGATGTTGGCCATGCACGACCTGGGGAACCTGATTGACAGAACCAAGAAGACCAAGCATGTGGAAGGTCCTTCGGGGACTAAGTAGTCTAGGTTTCCTTTTCATTGCTTTTACCAATGTAATAAGGCCAAGTGCCATTAGTGACTTTATTTCCTGCTTATTATTTTAGTGTCGTTTTGGACTCGTCTATTTTACATTAATGAAATGAGGCATTTTTGCATCTAAGTTATCCAAAATCAACTTGTCGCTAAGCCTACCTCTGGCACAACGAGGCTCCCAAATTAAGACACGCTTTTATTCCTGCACTATGTGTTTAAATACTGCAATATTTTCCATGATCCTCACTGACTTGGCTACCTTTTGTTTTTTTGTTTCTTTTGATTATTCCCCTCCCCAAAGGTTGGTTCGTGCATTCTGGCATCATCGTCATACTACACAAGATCCAGGGGCCCTCCGCCTTCTCCTCCTCCTAGACCTCCTAAAGGAAAAAGCAAAGGCAAAGGCAAAATGGAAGTTCAAGCAACATCAGACAAGAAAACACAACACCAGTGGAACGAACAGAAACCACTGAAAATCTAGGTACTCAGGTTCAGAATGAGGCTATGATACAACTCGATCAAAGGTTGTTGAAACTCCAAGGGGAGCTTGAGCATGTCCTGAGCTTGGCAAATTTATCCTTCTCACTCAGTGTCCCAGATGTCACTCAAAATCCCATAGCTCCTCAGAACACCCCAAACAAACAGAACCCTCCCACAACTCATCATCATACAACTCCACCGAAAAAACAAATTATCCCACCACAGCACCAGCATAACACTTTCCACGCTCCAAGAAATACCCCGTTAATTATCCCTGAACCACAAGACTCCACAAGTGACCACTTCTATGCTCAAACACCAGGTCATCAGAACAACCCCATATACGTGGAGAATCTACCTCACTCCACCCAACACATTGCTTACACACCTGAATCCAATGAGAAGGATATGCTTATTAAGAATTTGGCCGAGGAACTCAAGAAGCTGACTAGTCGAGTTCAGGGCGTTGAAGGAAGCAAGGGAGTTGAATGGTTGAACTACAAATATCTCTGCATACAGCCCAATGTTGAACTACCAGAGGGTTACAAATCTCCTAAGTTTGAAATGTTCGATGGTACAAGTGATCCCAGGGTCCATCTGAGGACCCATTGTAATAAATTGGTCGAAGTAGGAAGAGACAAGAAGATTCGCATGAAATTATTCATGAGGAGCCTCACAGGAGATGTTTTATCCTGGTACATCAGCCAAAACCCTAAGAAGTGGTACGACTGGGTAAGTATGGCATCAGACTTCATGGACCGATTCGGTTCAATACGGAGAATGCACCAGGCGTGTTCTACATCCAGAACCTTAAAAAAAATCCCACCGAAACTTTTCGCGAGTATGCCGCTCACTGGAGATCTGAAGTAGCCAAGGTCAGGCCTGCCCTAGAGGAAGAGCAAATGAACAAAATCTTCGTCTGGGCACAAGACCCGTAGTATTATGAGAGGTTAATGGTGATTGAAAACCACAAATTCTCTGACACCATCAAGCTGGGGGAGAGAATTGAAGAAGGTATCAAGAGTGGAATGGTCACTAACTTTGAGGCCCTACAGGCCACCAACAAAGCCTTGCAGTCTGGTGGTATATCCAAGAAGAAAGAGGCAGGAATGGTAATGGTTGCACAGGGACCCAAATCCCCGTTGGTATATCGAACTTCCCCACTCACCTATCAAGCACCCTCGCCCACCTATCAGTAAGAACCTCCACCAACATATCAACCATCTCCACCGTTTACATATCAGCCTACTTTCCCTAGATACTCCCAACCAGCTCCTATTTATCATACCTACAACTCTCAGCCATCTCACTTCCAGTCACCCCTTGCTCGCCAAAATTTCCCAAGATCTCGACCCAACTTTGATCGCAGACATCCTAAACAATACACTGCCATTGCTGAACCTATCGACCAACTGTATGAAAGATTAAAAGCTGCGGGTTATGTCATTCCTATCCCTGCTATAACCCCTGAAAATCCATCCCAATGGGTCAATCCAAACAAGACCTGTGCATACCATTCCAGCATGAAAGGGCATACAATTGATGAATGTCGCTCATTAAAGGATAAGATCCAGTCTATAATCGATAACAAGGTCATCCAGGCAAAATAAGCTGCTCCCAATGTTCGCAACAATCCGCTGCCAGACCATAGGGGTGTCAATATGATAGAGATAGAAGAAGATTGGGACCCAGAGGGGTCGATCGGGTTAATTATAGAAGGTGATGACCCAAAGAAGACAACAGTCACTCTTAATCCCATCATAGTACAGATTCAGCCATCCGGAGACGTCGAGGTAACTGCGTCACTCCCATTCAAGTTTGAAACGGCACCACCTACAAACACACATTTACCTTTCGAGGTTGAAGTTATGCCGCCTGCTAAGGCACCCATTCCATTTGAAGTGAAAGTAGCTGCACCAATCACAGTGATAGTGTCAACCACGCCACCTTTCAACAATAAGGTTGTACCTTGGGATTACATGGCTGAAGCAAGAAGGAAAGGTAGAGTCAAGATAGAAGAAACTGGTGCTGCGCAGGGGATGACAAGGACCGGCAAGGTCTATACACCTGAACACTTGGCAGAGTCTAGCAAGAATGCTTCCAACAGGCCACCCGTCATTGAGACAGGCCTAGATGATCTTTGGAGGAAGGTGCAGGCCAAGGAATACTCAGTCGTCGATCAGATGAACAAAACTCCAGCCCAGATATCCATTTTGTCATTGCTGCAGAATTCGGAGACACACAGGAATGCTTTGATGAAACTGCTGAACGAAGCATATGTGCCAAATAACATAACTAGTGGAGAAATGGCTAATATGGTAGGTCAAGTTCTGGAGAGTCACAAGATTACTTTCCATGAGGACGAGCTGCCACCTGAAGGGCTAAGTCATAACAAAGCACTACACATCACTGTGCAATGTGAGGACTACTTCATCACCAGGATTTTGATTGACGGTGGATCCAGCCTTAACATCTGTCCGTTGAAAACACTTGATGTGAGACTAAATTGCATAGTTTAACATGTGATATACCTTACATTTTATGCGCATTA